>LNAC01000039.1:7708754-7806357 GCA_002007465.1 Ailurus styani
CGGGGGAGGGCAGGGGAGGGCAGGGGAGGGCTAACTTATAATTAGAGAGAGGAGAAGTTTGGGTCAGGCTTACCCCGGGGGCTTGTTCTAAGAAGTCTGAGTGTCAGTTCTGCCCTCTCTCCGTTCTTGCTTTTCCAACAGGTAGACACAATCTCCCAAGATAAGCTGGCTGCCAGTTAACCAAGTGATGCACATCCAGTCCAAGCACATACCCAGCTCCATGAAGCTACTCTGGAATAAGAATGCTTTAATGTTATGCAGTACTTCTCATCTCAGGATTTCTAAATATATTTTAGTTAGTAATTAACTCATATAGTACCAAGTCAGCCTCCTAAATTTTAGAAGAGTTGCAGAACTTTAAGGCTAAAGGTCAATGCCTGGATGGGAGTGACACATCATTCACTGAAGTTTATTCCTCTTCTCAGGGAGAGGAGATGATCTCATTTTTACTTCTTTTCTTCTTTTGTGAAGTCAATGTACATAAACGGATTGGGAATGAAGAGCCTTTACAGACTGTTAAAGACGTGGGCACCAGTTCTGGCTTTGTAGCCATCTGGACCTATGGCCAAGCCACTTTACCTTTCCTGGCCTCAGACTGTGCTCATGTGAAGGACCTGAGGCCACTGGAGTTATTGGTTAGAGCCTCAACAGGGGGGTAAGTACGAACTGAGTCAGACTGATGGAAAGATGAAATAGCAAACACCTGCACTGCCATTCAAATGCATGTTCTCTCTAAGGCTTTCATCTCCTGTTCTGTATCTGGTCTTTGCCACCAAACCTCTCAACCTATTGATCTAGTGAAAATGAACAGTAATGAGACAGTGATTAATTGGTTCAAACCAATGAAGATATAATCAGAACATTGTTTTGAATAACAAACACTTCACACTGAGCTTTCAGAAAATCTATCAACCTGATTTGATTATTACTAAGATACCTGAATCTCTCTAGTGATTAGATTCTGGTAGTACCTATTTTCCCCCAAAGTTTCTTCTGGCTTCATTAGATGCTCCCAACACTTAAAAATGCTACATACTCAAGCAAACTGTCATAAAATATCTCAAAGCCTCCTGCCTGCTGAACCTTCACAAATGTCCCTCATGCTTGGCTTCCCTCTGAAGTTAGCAGACGAGAATGCTTGATTAGATTTTTTAAGCTTCTCCCCTGACCCTCATCCCATGTTGCTTTCAAAAGCCTGACATTGGATTTGTAATCAAGAGGTGGAGGGGTGAAGAAGAAAAAAAGCAGAGACATGATATGCTTTATATATATATACCCCTTCTTTACAGAGACATGCTGCTGTTACTATTAAAATATTGCTTTTACAGAGTTACTTTATATCCTAATTACTTTATATCCTAATCTCCCAAGCAGAAGAGGTCTGAGGAAGTTCTTCAGATACCCAGTTCTTTTCAACTGTGTGGGATGCCTCTTCTTTAGAAACCATAAGATATAATCAATGTTATTCTGAGGACCCTCCTTCTCTAAAAGAAGAATCTAGGAAGTTTTAAAGCAGTGCTTTGAGCTTTGTCTTATTTTAACTTTTAGTACTTGCTATGACAGACAACTCACTCTTCATGATTTGGGGCTGATACTTAACCTCTGTGGGCCTCTCAGCATCCTTATCTGAAGGTCAACGAGGTGGGACTGAATGACCTCCAAGTGCTCCCTCTCACTGATAACCTGGGTACTTGGATGCCCTACATGATTAAGAGAGCAGGTTCTGGGGTTAAACGGCTTGGTTTTGCCTGCTGACTCTACCACTTCCCTGCTGCAATTTCTGTAATATGTTCTTTATTCTCTCCCCAAATATAGCCCTTATGTCCATCACACTCTGCTCAGATGCATGTGTAGTGACTCCTTTCCCAAATGGTCTTTCTCCCCTCATCACCTGATTCTCTCTGAACACTTCACGACACTTCCTCTCCATATAGCCCAACATCCTATGCCTGCAAGGCACATGACCTAATAGGGAGGGCCTGAAATACTGAAGCACTGCTTGTCAAATTGTCTATGTAGAGTTGGACAGTATCTATTCATAAATTCAGGGTACTATCACTTACCTGTATACCTCAGTGATAAATTCAAGTTGGAAATTATTAAGAGATAAGAAATCAGATGCTTTTCCACTCAAAATGAAGATTATCATTTACATTTACCCATTCCTCCTTTGAAAAATGACCCTTATTTATTTCTTGGTCTTTTTCTGTTTGATCATTATGGTGGACAGGCCCTCAAGTGCCCCTCTTGATCATTGCCCCCGTGGTGTTGGCGCACCCTTGTAGAGCCCCCGACACTTGAGTGTAGGTGGGATCTATGACTTGTGTGTTACCAATAGAACATGACAAAGGTGACAGGATCCTTGTGATTACATGTGTGTGGTTACATTCCATAAAAATGTAACGCCCACCATACTAGGAGACTATCCCTTCAGTCCTGGAAGCAGGAAAGCTTTTAAGGAAGCAGTCAGCCATGTTTAGAAGGTCCACATGGCAAGGAGTTGAAGGATGACCAACGTCCAGCAAAGAAATGGCATCTGACAGCCCACAAGGAATGAAATAACCTCTGCCAACAACCACTTTAGCTTAGAACTGGATCGTCCCCCTGTCAAGCGTCAGGTGAGTCCCCAGACTCAGCCAACAGTGATCGCACCCCTGTGAGACACTCAAGAAGAGATATTAGCTAAACTACGCTGCAAATTTGGACGTCAGAAACTGTGAAAGAATAAATGTGTGTTTTCTTAACCTACTACTATGCTTGTGCTAATATTGTTATACAGCAATAGACAAGTAACACAATACTTAACCTATCCACTCAAGTCAAATTTATTTCTTCCTTATTGTTTTAGTCATCTTGGACTGCTGTCACAAAATACCATTAACTGGGTGCCTTAAACAATAGACATTTATTTCTCACAGTTCTGGAAGCTGGGAAGTCCAAAATGTGTAGACACATTTAATTGTTAGTGAAGGCGCTTTTCCTAGGTTACAGATCGCTGCATTCTCTTTTGTCCTCCATGTTGGAGGGAGGAAGCGCTGGTGCCTCTTTCTCTTTTTCTAAGGGAATTAATCCCATCATGGAGCACAGTTTCATGACCTAATCTAAACCTAATTACCTCCCAAAGTCCCACCTCCTAACACCATCACACTGGGAGTTAGGGCTACCCCATATGAATTTAGGGGGAATATAAACATTGACTCCATAACAACCGTCTTCCTATTTTCTTGTCTCCATACTTTTTGCTCACTCTATTACTCCTTCCTGAAATCCCTTTCCTCTTTTTACTCCAATTCTTTCCGTCTTTCAAAGTCAAACATTGTTGGCTCTTACTTCTCTGGACTGTTAGGATACCAAAGTAAAACATCAGCCCTTTAAGAGTTAGAACCCTATTTATTTAATAATGCCACTACATGGATAGTGGTACTTGAATTTTCAAACCTAAATGAATAACACAATGTCCTGAATATAACAGAAACTCAAAAATTGTTATCTTTAAGTTAATAGAGGAAAACATTACAGTTCCAATTTGTAGCGATGAGAAAGTACAATCATAAGTATTTTTTAATGAAAAAAATTTAGTTACTGTTAGAAATAAGTGTTAATAGCCCCTTAAACCAAATATGTATTTTAGGGCCACCCTACAACTTAAAGTTGGGTTTAATACTGTATTCATAGAGGGTACAAATACTCTCTAGAAGGAATTCTTAACAAACAGGTGAATAAAAAATAATTTTAGAAATAACACTTTTTGTTTTGCTTACTATTATTATTTTTTCCTTTTGGAAGTAAGTATGTGTTTCCAAAATGGTACTTATTATAGAGTGCAAAAAGTTAAAATGTACATTAAAAATCTCTGTCTTTGGAAATTATCTTTATAAAAAAGATAATTGCTTGCTTTAAAAATAAAGTATATTTTGAATAATTCATTCATAAATACAAAAGGCTCTTTAATATCCTACTCTGTTAAAACTAACCCTCATTAAATTACTCATAGTAGTGAAGAAGAATAGTCAGACGCTAAAATGCTGAAGTTTAAAATAACCCCAGGCACTGATGTTGTTTGCAGGGTTCACAGTGAGCTCAGACAAGGCAAGATTTGGCCTCTCTCCTTTGACCAGGGCTCTGAAACTACATGTGTTTGCACAGGGGTCTGTGGGAGGTGGAGTGACTCACCCAAGGATGCTCTTATTCATACAAATATATTACAGCACTGCTCTGAGACGCAGACCAAATTGCTCTTGGGCAAGTCAGAAGAGTAGGAGCTTTGTCTGTATTTGTGGACTAAGAAAATATGCAATGTTCATTCTAAAGAGCAGTTAAAAACAGATAAGGCCAAGGAGGGAGAAACTAGGAGTCTAATATGAAAAGAATTATAGATAACCACTCATTTTTACTTGTTTAAGGAAAGCCAAAATGAATTTGCCTTAGAAGAAAAGGGGGTGACAATTTCTGATGAGGAAAGAAGGGATAGTTTGCAGTTCTAGTCCTTGACCCTGCAGTTTCCCAGCATTGTTTCTTTTTTGCATGTTATCAGACATACATCACGTAAGGCACAGTGGAGGAAATGGACATGTATATATATATGTGTGTGTGCATGTATGTATATATAGAAGGTAGAAGTGAGAGAACAAGAGGGGGAAATAATAAATAATTTTTGCACACCACCAATTTAAAATCTTTCTCTACCAGTTCTTTTAGGGCTGAAATCCACTCAATCCCCAACCCTCTACCCCTACCATTTATGTAAATATATGGGTATTTGTGTTATAGAAAGCATAGGAGTGTGTTACAAAGCTTGGCCCTATTATTAATAAAATCTTTGAAATGACTGGGAAAAAAGTTATTTGTAACCTTAAGGTTTATATACTGGCATAAGAATATACAATGTCATTTTGAAATTGAAACAGACATGGAAACTCTAATGGTTAAGGAAAAATGAATTGAAAACAAAGCACACATACTTTTATAGTAAATATGACAAATGCCCTTCACCTCAAGGTTATTAGCTTAGCTCTAGTGACACAGGTCACTAGTAGCAAATGTCCACAGTTGTAGGAGAAGAACTCTGACTGTTGATATAGAGTACCTTGTGGGTATTAAGAAAATGGAGACTGGAACATATTATTGGTTCTTCTCAGATGATATAATGTTAGAAAACTCTAGAAATGTTACATCACCAACCCAAGAGAAAAACAAAACACATAATCACACAAATATTTGAATTTTCCCCAACTAAAGTATCTACTTCATTGCTTGTCATGAAAATAAAAATAAGTGTTTAAAGAAAACTGAGTTTGTAGGATGTTAACTCCTTAAAATTAAATTGTCACATGATTGGATACAGCCCAGATTACAAAGAAAAAATTCAAGATGGTCACGAATTATATAATGTCAAATGAGTATTTGCTTTCCTTAGTTCTTAATAGTCATGAGAAGTCCTAACTGAGATAACACATTTCCACCTGAAGGTGACCAGGGCAAATCTAGACTATTCAGCTGTTAAAATATCTTGCTAATTTTTTTTCCTTTGCTGACCAAGTTGGGAGAATTTGGCTGTGGTAAGTACCCTTGTCGTTTTGCCTTTAGCAGCATTTTGACTTTCAGTAATGTATCTGGCATGAAATGGAGCGAAACGCCAGCCTGTTCTGAATCCCATCACGAAGGATCCTGGATAAAGAGAAGTGGTAAGAGTTTTTTAAAATGCACCAAAGCAGTATTTCTTAGAACATTTACCTTGAGCTCCAGGCTAAACTTATGTTTCTCTCTCAGCCAGGCAAATGGCTTTAAGTAAAATCCCAGAGTATTCGGTTGCAGCTCTGGAAGCCATTAACGACAGGTCCTCCTTTAGTTGAGAACAAATGATCTGCAAACAAGCTATCATGTTCTCCATTGTGGATAAGAATCTAAGTCAAAAAACAATGATATACTTTTCTTTTTACTTTCCTATTATCATAGGTATAAAGAAGTTCCAAAGAGCTCTGCTATTTAGAGCTATCGGCCAAAACACGAGGCTGCAAAGTTTAACGTATTTGTGCCCCAAACACTCTTCAGTGTCTCTCCTCAAATTCTTCCCCTCCCACTCCATCCTCCAAACCAACCCACACATAAACATACTCCAAATCTGTCCTTTGAACCTTTATGAATATTTTGTGTGTCGATGGTTAATAATCACGTTGAAACATTCTTCCCATAGCTCTATGCATTTTGCCCGAATCAAAGCCATACACTTAAGAGTTAACAGCTCACTGGTGCAGTACCAGCCAGAGCAAAGACTAGACCTTGGAACATGAAAGACAGAAAGACACTGAATTCTTAATTTTATTAATTGGGTGGACTGTTTAGCACCAAGCCTGTTCTGGGAGAGCCCAGTAGTTAAATCTTCATTGCCAAGAGTTGCAGAAAAGAAAAATCATTTCAGTGGAATAAGTTGCTTTTACATCAACTAATCTACCAAATGATTTTGAGATAACATGGTAGAATGACAAATTTACAGAATTCGAAGACCATGGTCCAAGTTCAAGGCAGCAACCACAAAGATTTTGATGTTAAAAGACATAGACACAGGGCATGTTTGTTGTGGAAATTTTGCAAGTGTGGATTTATACAAACACCCAAAGGAAAAAATGAAAATCACCTGCAACTATACTAGTTAAAGAAATATCCCTGTTATGATTTTGTTTTATATCTTTTCTGTCTTTATGTTATGTATAATATAAATTTGGGGTGTTTACAAAGTTATGACTTAATCTTTTAATCAATACATTACCACTATTTTTCATGCCATTAAAATATTATTTCAAGGGCGCCTGGGTGGCTCAGTGGGTTAAAGCCGCTGCCTTCGGCTCAGGTCATGATTCCAGGGTCCTGGGATCGAGGCCCACATCGGGCTCTCTGCTCAGCAGGGAGCCTGCTTCCTCCTCTCTCCTCTCTCTCTGCCTGCCTCTCTGCCTACTTGTAATCTCTCTCTCTGTGTCAAATGAATAAATAAAATCTTTAAAAAAAAAAAAATATTATTTCAAGCCATGGTATCCAATCTTGGCCACATCATAATCTACTTAACCAATCTCCTGTCGCTGACATTTAGGTGGTTTCCAGTTTTTTACTATCATAATAATGCTTCAGTGAAAAGGATATCCTGGTACATAAAACATTTTATACACCACAGTTATTTCCTTCACTTTAATACCCAGAAATGGAATTAGTAAGGCATAGGGACTCAATATTTTTTAAAACTGATACATCCAGCCATGTTGCCCTCCAAGAAGACTTTATCAATTTTATACTGCCTCCAACAATCTGTTAAATAGCTTTTTTGCCTAAAACTTTATTAAAATAAATTATTTCATATCTACCCATGTGATGAGTTGAAATGTATCCTCCGAATTACTTTCCCACATGATGCATTTCTGCCAACCAATACAAAATGCTAATGTACAAAAATTGAATAATTAAGCAACATATCATTATGGGTTCCAAAGAAGACAAAAAATAGAAAATGCCTTATTGTCCTTTGCTTTTCCCAACACTTCTCTCAATGGTATATATTCTTTTTATAATGCCCTTCACAAGTGTACACTGAATCGGACACCCTGACTTAAGTCTAACAAACAACTAATTAAGACTAGATGCTGAATGCTTTCAAAATGCCCAATGATTTTCATCTCTGTCTCTATAGCCTCAGTGTGAGCTATATATCTTCTATCAATAACAGAACTAATGCTTATTTTTCCATTTCCACTCATTTTTGTAAAGCAAAATATAAAATGTTCAAATAATTTTATAAACATTATTATATGGATATAAGATGCACTGCTGAAACCAAAATGTGGGTCAACAGCACCAACTTGCCATATTTTAAAATACTCTTATCAGTTAAATGATCACATTAAATACAATAAAAGTAATTGAGTTATGTCAATGTATTAGGCACAGGAGTCAAACCTAATCAAAACATGGAACCTATATAATCTCGTCAGCGCTTTATTTTCTGCTCCTTTGATTGATAAGGACACTGAACATGTTTCCATAAGTGTATTGGTCATTTGTTGTTCTTTTGGGAATTTCCAGTTTATATTCTTTGTCTATATTTTATTGGGATGTAAATAGTTGGCTAATAGAATATTATAAATGTTATTTGCAAATTCAGAATATAAAAACTGTCATAGTTAACTTGACTAATGAAACCTAATTAGCCAAATGCATTTAGATTTGGCTTAATTTTTATGTAATGCAGTCACTGAGATGTTTTGATCCTTCATTACTTTAAATGATGATTTTATTCTATTTAGATCTACTTTCTTTGAATTCTCTTTTTGGGAGGAAGAGAGATGGTTCTTTGTTTACATTTAATTAATTTAACTGCTATTGATTTTATGGCTTCTTCTAAGGTAGGGAGTTAACTGTATTATATTTCAAATTGTAATCAATTAGTCTGGTGCCATTTTTTGACTAATCTATTTCCTCCTCAATTGAAACACCTGTACAATAGGAATGAAGTTTCTGGAATGTTGGATGCCCTCCAGATACATAGGTGATTGCTACAAAACCACTATAAGCATGAGTCTAATTTTAGTCACTGCTCTTCAGGCATATCAATTGAATTAGCAAAAGTTATTATATTTGAAAGGGTTACCAAAGTGTGGAATACATTCCTCCTCAATTGAAAAGCTGTCTTATTTTTATACCAAGCATTTGCATATATCTGGGCCACTTTCTTACTTTCCTGTACCACAAAATGTCTATTCCTTAGAATTTTCTGTCTAGTTTTTCACACATATATTACAATCAGAATTATTTTCACTTTCTAATATATTTTCATATCCCACAACCCAAATCCCCTTTCCTTTCATTATTCTATTTTATAAGTTATTTGTTTCGGGGGCACCTGGGTGGCTCAGTTGGTTAAGAGACTGCCTTCAGCTCAGGTCATGATCCTGGAGTCCCGGGATCAAGTCCTGCATCAGGCTCCCAGCTCTGCGGGGAGTCTGCTTCTCCCTCTGACCTTCTCCCCTCTCATGCTCTCTCTCTCTCTCTCTCTCAAATAAATAAATAAAATCTTTAAAAAAAATAAGTTATTTGTTGCATTCACATAAGCTTTTGAATAATCAAATAATTTTGCTGAATTAAAAGAAAAATCCACTTGGGTTTTTATTAGAATTACATTCAAATTATGGATCAATACAGAAAAATTTATACATCTGCTATACTGGATTTTTCCCATCCAATGTCATGCTATTAACAGAACTCATAGAACACTCCATTACTTTAAAATTTCATTTACAGTGTTCAGTGGAGTCTCATGGCTTTCCCCCATAAAGTTTCTGCAGAGCTTTAATCAATGTTCTTGCTATGTTTTTTATGATTGTGAATTTTTCCCTTTTTATGGAGACCATTTTACCTAGATTGTGAGGTGTCTAAGAACATCGAACTTTGGGAAACTTGCAAGCAAACTGGAACAGTTTGTCACCTTATTTTATATTGTTCAACCGGTTATAACTGGTGTATAGGAAAATTAATTATTTAAACTTATATTTATTTTGCTCCCAGCCACTTAACTCTACTTTAATTTTCAACAGAATGGTAGTTGATTTTACTGTTATTTTTAATTAGATTGTTATTTTATCTACAAATAGTGATAATTTCCAATACTTACAGTGACTTTTTTTCTTGCCTTATGGTACAGATCAATATGTCCAGAATAAAGTTGTAAATAATAATAGTGACATTGTATATTTCTTGGCCATTAGCTTGATGGATTTTATTTACCAAGTTATATAACTATTCCGTTTATGTAAGACTTTGTGTTAGTTGCTGTTTCTGTTTGTTTTAAAGTTCAACATGAATGTTTAACTTTATAAAACCAATTTGGAACTTTCTATTTCAGTGATTTCAATGGGGAAAATTTAGGGAGAAAGAGGAAAATACTCTGTAGAAGGTTATAGCAGAATCAACTATGGGTCTGTTTCAAACTAGACCATACTCTCACATAGGTGAGATTCTGATCAATCCTATCACTTTCTTCTTTCCTAAGGTAAGAGGGGTGGTATGAATTACTCCTATTTTAGAATCAATGATGGTGTGAGCCAAATAAAAAAAAAAAAGGAAAAGGAAAACAATTTTTTAACTGCCAGATAGACAACACTATAATTTTTCTACTTTTATCCAAAGATGTGATAAAAATATACTATTCCTAATAATAATCCATTCTGTATTGCTGAAATACACTTCCCTTTTGTTTTAATAAACCACCAGATATGAGTTACAAGACTTCTGGTATCTCTATTTATGAATGAGATCATTTTGTAGATTTCTATGCCATTTGGGGATAGTTCATATGATAGAGTTCATATCACTGTATCATCATAAATATTGAAAGTAAGTTGGAAAATTAATTATACATCTTTTTCCCTCTAATCTTAAACAATTGTATATATATTATGAAAATATGTTCCTTGAAAGTTCACAGGATCTCATCCATGAAAGCATTAAAGCCATGCTTTTGTGGAGAGAATTTATCAACAACTTCTGGTGGGTTTTTTTTTTCTCTCATAATTATTGGATTATTTAGTTTCCTATTCCTTTTACATCAATGTCATTACTTTAAATTTTTCTAGAAATTATCCATTTCAACAAAAATTGAGTTTACAAGTAAAGATTTAGTTTTATAATTTTAATCTCCTTTATATATATAGTTATTTCATTTTTGGGTTCTTATTTTGGCTTTGATCCCCTGTTGATTAGCTAAAGTTTTGTCACTTTGTTGTTATTATTTATTTTGTTTGGTTAAAAAAAAACAGCTTTTGGATCTCTTACTACTACCATATGTTTTGTTTGTGTATTTTCCATCTTTTTGTCTCTTGATACTTTGGTCTAGACACTTGGATGACTTCTTTCCTATTTTCTAGTTCTCTAATTCTGTTTTAATGAAACCTATCTAATCTGTTCTAACTTGCAACTATTATGGTTTTTTTTTCACTTCTCAAATTTCCTTTTGACTTAGCTATATTTTTCCAGTTTCCTGCTTAACATCTCTATTTTTTCTCTTAATAAATGAATTACAGATATTTTAATAACCGTGCCTGATCATTTTGATCATTTTAAAATCTGTATCAACTGTGGGTCTGATTTTATTGTCTGTTTAATTTTTTCTCTTGGGTTTTGACCAATATGACCAGCTTTTTTTTTTTTTTTTTTTTGTAATGCTGGACATTGTTTATGAAAAATAATTTGAAGCTCTGGACAATGTTGTCTTTTTCCAGAGAGGATTTAGTTCTGCTTTTGGCAGTGAAATAAGGCAAAGGTATTTCACTTTAATCCAGTTGATTAAAGTTGACTGAACTGACTCAAAATTGGAATCTTTTTTCCTTGTGACAGCTGACCAGTTAACCCATATTCCTAGGGTATAACCTTTCGGGCGTCCCATTTGAAAGCCTTAAGTATTTCCCATGGCAACACTCTTCTTTAGACTCTCAACTCTAGGTGCGGTCACCAGCCTCATCAGACCACCCCAAACTCTGCTCAGCTTCTCAGCCTCTCATATACTACTTTCTGCAAAACTTCTCGCCTCTCAGAATTCACCCATGCTTCTAATTAGCAAATGCCTTAAGATGAAAAGTGGTGTCAAAAATAGGGTTCATCTCTCTGTACTCTTCTTTTCTCCAGGATCCTGGCCCTCAAGTCCTTGCTACCTTGGTAGATTTTCACTGTCTTAAAAAGATTTTGTTGTTGATATTTTGCTTAAGTTTTTCCAATGTGTAGAGTTGGCTTAAAATAAATAGTCTGCCATGGCCACAAAGGAAAATTTTTCATTCTGTTTTCTCACTAGTTAATTTCTGCTTTTGTCTTTATCCATTTGCTTAGCATATTTTCTTTGGTTTGCTTTATTGTAGTTTTTCTTACTGAGTTGAATATTTAATCTGTTTATCTTTTTTTAGTTCTTGTATTATTGCCTTTAATGTAAATTCATTTTGAGCTTATTAAATATGTATCCATGAAAAGTGACCAGCAGAGTCATAGAACCTGATGTGATGCCCCAAAATTAACCTAGTAAATATTTGATGATTTTCTACCAGGTATCCATGATCTACCTCCCACTTTTTAACAGCATTCAGATTTGGTTCAAGTATCTGCTATTCTCCCTCCAGCTAAATTATTTTGAGGGTAACTGATTTCACCTCCAATTCCAATCTTAGGCCCTGAAATAGTTTAAATCAAATGTCACATTTCATTTTTCAGGGCACAAAAATTGGTTCAGGTATATACATATGATCTCATCAATTTCAGTAAGAGTAATCTTAAGATCTTGTTTGAAATCCTAAGACAGAAATGCTTTCCCCCCCACACCCCCTATATATGAGTAAGAGAACAACAAACGCTGTTTTCTCTGGTATTTATCTTGCAACCATGAGAAAATCCTTTTTTTTTTTTTTAAGATTTTATTTATTTATTTGACAGATAGAGAGAGATCACAAGTAGGCAGAGAGGCAGGCAGAGAGAGGAGGAAGCAGGCTCCCCACCAAGCAGGGAGCCAATGCGGGGCTCGATCCCAGGACCCTGAGATCATGACCTGAGGCGAAGGCAGAGGCTTTAACCCACTGAGCCACCCAGGTGCCCAACCATGAGAGAATCCTGCCGGGGACTAACATGATACATACATGGATTTGGACAGAACTGGAATAGTCACAGAGCAATTGACACAGAGCCCTGATTAAACCATGCTGGAAGTCTACCTTCCAGCTGGATTTTTAATTTACTGAGCCAATAAAGTCCCTTTATTATTTAAGTCAGTTTGAATGTAATTGACTTTTCTCTCATTCACAGCTAAATACATTCTAATACACTTGAATACCTAACAAACACTTTGCAATGGTGGTGACATTAAAGAAATTGAAACAAAAGATAAAAACAAAACAAAAACTAAATTTATGTTATAAGACCATATCCACTGATCCATTAAGTGAAAATGGAAGGCACTCATTTTTAGCATCTGGAATCTTATTTATTTTGTTTCCCCTTGTACCTGCAGGACCTAGTCTGGTACCTGATATTTTCCAATAAATATTCAATAAATACATGTTGAATTGGTGAATAGTTATAGATTTGAATTCTGTTTTCTTTTTTTCTCTAAAGATATTCCCATAGACTTTCAAGTAGTGGAAGGATAACATTTTCTCAATGTGTAAAATGTCCCAATCCTATGCCAAGGTGGGAATCTTAGCACTCATATGGTCTTATTCCAATGAAATACTTTTTTCCTAAAATTTTCCAGGTTCAATCAAAGGTTATGTACATAAACGATGAGTATAAATCCCAGGTACTTATAACAATAAATCTCATGACATATATTTTTATAGACTATCAGTAAGAATAGTAACAATGTGTCAACAATGTTTAACCAAACCACAGGACAGTTTGGTTCTGTTATTTGTAAAATAAATTAAGCAAATGCTTCTAAGATTACTTCCATTTCCAAAAATACTATGAGTTTATGATCCTAAAGTTGTTCTTTTATCATCAAAGTGATCAAATTCATTCACAACTCCAACTTTTCTTCTGATGGCTTTTGTGGCACTTTCACCATTTAGGTGACCGAATTCAGACTGCAGAAACTTAATGATCTGGAATGTGCATGTCCAAAAACCAGGAACACTTCAAAAAGAGACCTAAACTCAACTGATTGGAGATAACATGAATCAATACTCCTCCTCATCCAAGGAAATACTCACAAAAGATCTTTTCGGTGGAGACTAGGGATGGCAAGCACAGACTGCGATATAAAGCCAATCAGATACACTCCAAGTTAGAGCAAGGAGTCAAATTAAAGTGGGGTTTTACTAGCATGGAACACACTGGGGTTAAGGAGAAAGGAGAGGAGTCATCATATACTTAGAAGCAAACATAGTTCATGTTCTTATATTTTTCCAGTAGAGGAAGATTTGAATCTACGCCAGGCCAGTAATAACAAATGCTTGGCCTTCAAAACATTTCCCACCCCCACATCTGCCACGGGAGAAGAGACAGTAGACAGTAGGGGCTGTGGAGACTTGAATCAACAGCCCTGGATGGGGGAGGAATGGCAAGGGTCCTGGGTAGCAGCACAGGTGGCAGCCAAGTGGCAACATGCATGCCAGATGGGAGAGTGTCACATGCTGCCCTCTGGCATACACAAAGCCCATTTAGAGAATTAAGGAAGCCCCGTACTTCTCAAATGAACATATGGTGCCAAAGAGGAAGGTATAAAATTTTACTTTATGGAAACTGATAAATAAAACCAAAATATTTCTTTTGAACTTACAGAGGTACTGCAAATAAATGGAATTATCAATTATGATTTTCTAATAAGGGAAACAAAAGCATCTACTGAAACCTGAAGAAAGAAATATGCCTAATTGAGTTCATTCTCCAAGATGGCTACACCCAGCTTCCATGTACAATCCACCTCCTTTCTCGACATTAATTTTCTCCCATCTTTATTCTAGCTGCTCATTTCAGGTCTAAATTTTCCCCACAAGTTACTGTCGTGGAGTAGCTTTTCCAATCCACCCATATTCTTGTAGGCATGATAATGGATCCCTTCAAATAGGAAATTGCTAGTTTAAAGATACAGGACATTTAAAGCCAAGGCAGTTGAAAAGATGTCATTGTGAGTTAATACAGCAGACAGATTCTGGAAAGAATTCTTTCCAAATGTGTATGGACATGAAGAAGGAAGTGGGTCAGAAAATTATGACCTCTGTATATTTAGCCTAATCTACATCCTCATTCCAAGCAACTAATTGCGGGCTATTGAAAATGAAAGTCTAAAAAGAATGTCATAAAAAGACATTCTCATAGCGTCTCCTCTGAAGATTCCATAAATAGATTGGAAATAATCTCCAGGGGACCTTTGCAACAGCTTGTGGACTGGTAGCAGTAATTAACAGAATCCAAGCACAATGTAATCTACTTAAACACTGTCACCATTTCTTATTTTTCCTTAAAATTGTGATGATTTCTTGCTAGCTTTCTTGGCTCAAAAGATATATTTAAATTGCCCTACTTCTGTTCCCTCTATATCAAAAAGGAAAAAAAAAATGTAGCCTAGTGAGCCAGAAAAGAAAACAATATTCCTATAAGTATATAATCTTACCTTAAAGCTGGCAAAGCAAATGGAAGTGACTAAAAATATTATATCTTTAATTTCCACATTCATTACCTCCATGTGAAACCATATAATATGTGATAGTTTCAGTAATCAATTGGGTCTTTGTTTCTCACTAAATGTAAAAAAGTTCAAGTCTAAATCCTAAAAAGAGGATTTTACTTAGATACTAGGAAGAATTATCTTTCTTTGGGGAATTCTGAAGTGCTAGAAGAGGAAACAAGAAAGGTTATGGAATTTTCTTTTTTATGAGATGATACAGAAGAAAGTAACAATTTTAAGGACAGTTTATCAACAATATTTCAAAGAGAAAGAAATAATATGAATTATCTTATATCCCATAAAGTCACTGATGGCATGACACTAGTTTTTTTTAATGAAGGGTGGTGACACTATTACAGAAAATATTTGCCTAGAAATCATTCATAAATGCTCTAAATTATGAATTTGCTTTCTTCTTTTGAGTGGCAAGAGGGTTCTGAAAATTATTCCAGTACTAACCATCCAACAAATAAAATGTTCAAAAAGCAATTAGGTTCCCAAGCCACTGGTGATCATGTGTATAAAGTACAATTTCTATGCGGCCTCCTTTAAGGCACATTTTTTGATTCACTATGATATCTTCAAAAAACGTATAATTTTTCAATGTGTGTGAATGTGATTGTGTGTGTTCAAAACTAGCATTGAAATTAATAAGGGATTTTGATCTGAACACTCTTCCAATACACAATACTAATACAATGCCTGTATTAGTTTCCTAGGGATTCTGTAATAAAATATCACAAACTGGGTGGCTTAAACAACTGAAAGTTACTCATGTATGTATGAAGTCTCATACTTCTGGCGTCTAGAAGTCCAAGATCAAGGTGTTATCATATCAGTTCCTTCTGACAGTTGACAAAAAAAATCTGTTCTATGGTTCTCACCTAACTTTTGGTGGTTTTCTGGCAATCTTTGTCATTCCTTAGCTCAGAGAAACATCTAGATCTAGATCTAGACCAATCTAGATCTCTACCTTCATCTTCATATGGTATTCTCCCTGTGTGCATGTCTATGTTCAAATGTCCTTTTTTTTTAATAAGAACATTTATCGTATCAGATTAAGGGCCACCCCAAAAACGTCATTTCAATTTGATTACCTTTGTAAAGACTATCACCAAATAATGTCACATTCTGAGATACCAGGGGTTAGGATACCAACATATCTTTTTCAGGGGCTTGGTAGGACTCAGAATTGAACCAATAATACGTGCCCTAAAAGAATGATTACATCAATAGACTGGAAGATACAAAAGCAGGCAAGTATATTTAACCAAACCAGATTGTCTATATTTATTTATCATACAAAGATTAGTCCCCTATAGTACCAAAACACATGGGCATTTTAATTCTGTCCTCAGATTGAGATAGCTCATTGATCAGTGTTTTAGAGATAAATAACCCATTGGTTATTTTTTTTAAATTCAAGTTTTATAAAATTGAATAGACAATGTGTAGACACACCAAAAACTAAAACTGCCATACCACTGGAATGACTCAGAACCTTAATCACAGGTCACATAGGCACAACATTTTGTTCTAATGATGAATGTCAAGTGCGCCTCACAAAGAAAACTCTTAAAATTAATGGTTTCACTGTCTGATGTATGCAGATTACTTCAGGCACTCCTTGAAACAGAATTTTTCCAAGTTTTATATCATAGTAGTTAATTTATTTTGACACAATATAATAGAAAATAGAAAATACTACAACTGAAAGAGGATTTCAAAATTGGCTAGTCCAATTACAGATCTGAAAACTATGGATCTGAGCAAGTAAGTGACTTGTTCAAGGTAATCTAGCAAATTGGTAGAGCCAGGAAAATAACCTGAGATTTGGCTTTCCCTCCAGGTTAATGATGTTCGGCTGCTAGATCACCATCACGTCACCCTGTCTGGGAATCACCTCTCACATTTAGAGTTAGGCCTTTGATGGCTACATGGAGCCTAGAAATCAGTTTAGAATCTGTCACAAAGGTCACGATCTATGTTTGCACAGGCTGGAACTACAGTCTCATGGATTCACGCAAAAGCCATGTTGTTTTAGAGCTTTATTTAAAATGTACTATAGGGCGCCTGGGTGGCTCAGTGGGTTAAAGCCTCTGCCTTCGGCTCAGGTCATGATCTCAGGGTCCTGGGATTGAGGCCCGCATCAGGCTCTCTGCTCAGTGGAATGCCTGCTTCCTCCTCTCTCTCTGTCTGCCTCTCTGCCTACTTGTGATCCCTCTCTCTGTGTCAAATAAATAAATAAAATCTTTAAAAATAAATAAATTAAAATTTAAAAATAAAATAAAACGTACTATATACTTATATTATTGTAGTTGTCTGCTTCCCCCTTTAAATCTTGAGTTCTCCCTAGATTATGGCTATGACTGCCAAAGTTTCAAATCGAAAAATCAGGATACATGCTCTGATAGGAAATGTATTCAGCCTAATATGTTGGCACATAACTCAGTATTTGTTTCAAAATGACCCTTTTCTGAAAGTCTCAAATTGGTTTGGATTCTTATGTACATATGAGTGTTACATTGACATTCGTGGTGGTATACAGCAATGGAAGAACTGGAAGGAATATTTAAAGTCAGGCTTGCCCTAGATTGCCAGTAGGGTGAGGGTAAAGAGCTATAGGACACTGATTATGGAAAACAAAAGATTAGAAAAGCTTCAATGTGTGAGGAACTGAGAATGATTATAATGAGGGCTCTACAAAAATCATGTTGTCTTTTTCAATAAGTGACAGGTGACAAAAATACCAACGTGAATAAATATAGAGTCATTTTGATATAGGGATAAATATACCCCTCATGAGGGCTGGGAATAGGGCAAATGAGGCACCTGGGATGCAACCTTTAACAAAATAGTCACTTTTAACTCTATGATGGATGGGTACCTCCTTAAATGTTATGTTCTGGGTACCTCTCACCTCACCCTAGTACCATGGGTCTCATACATCCCCCAGTGGTTCTTGAGAGAAGCACTGTTGCAATACTATATATTAATCAATGCGCATAATGATTATTCTGAATCACTGAGACACTAAATTACTACAGTCATACTCATAAGATAGGGAAACACACTTAAAAGTTTTAAATAGTCTAAGTTGTAAGTTTGGGCAAACAAGCCTTAACCTCAAATTTTCTGAAATATGCAGTCAACCAGAATGCCTCATCCCGATACCGCCACATGACTCGGGCAATGATTGTGCATTATATGTACATTATTTGTAGACAAGCTTTCCCCTTTTCTGATTGGTCCAGAGCAGTCACCTGACCCAAGCCGGGTCCATCAAACTCTACCTTCAGAGAATTTGAAATGTAGATACAGTTTGGAGGTCAGCAGAATGTGAGCATACTTATTGCCAAGTTGTAGAGAGACCGGGTGGACTCGTTCCAATAGTCAAGGTGCTGGCACTTCCTTCCTAGTCTTAGCTATTCACCACTTAGAGTCCATATGATGACTCATTCCCTTTTCAATAAGTCCTCCTTTGGGCTAAAGTTTGCCATTAAGTTCTTCCTTGTAACTCCCAAAGCTGAAACAGAAACAGCTTCTCCTCCGTGGCAAGAATTGTGCTAGGTGCTAGGGTAATGAGGACAGACATAATACGTTTTCCACCTTTGCACATTTCACAAACATCAGTCAATGCTAAATGTGGTAGTAGTCTCACCTCTTTGATTACTCCATAACTAATATAAATTGGCCCATATCTTTTCTTCCTATGAAGAATTCCCTTGGTGTTGTTTGATGCTAGAAATTCTGGGAAGACAGGGCATATAGAAAGCTTTGTGGTTATGTGTATGAAATATAGGTTTTAACTAATGATAATAACTTCATTTATTTAGCTATAAGATATAACCTCTTAATAAAATGTTGTTTCATGTAAGATAGCATTTGATCCTAGTAAAATTTAAATATCAATTAGAAACATTTTGGAGGAAAAAAATCTCTTTTAGAGAAAAGTTTATTTTAGAGAAAAAAAAAAAAAACACCATAACCATAAGGTTCCCAGATAGTTAACAAGGAAGAAAGGAAGGGAAGTATTTTAAATGCAAAACTAATATTTAGTGAATGTTTTTCATACTTTGAAAATACATTTTGCTTTAAACAGGCACAATCTCAGCAGCTGGAAACCTGTTATATGTTTAATTAAATGGCCCACACATGTGTTTATAATACACAGAACTGTGCCTGTGAACGGATCCCTGGGGTAGATGGTCAGACTTTTGCCTCATTGAACTCCACTCTGGAGGTCATGGGAAAGGGGGTGCTTGTTTGAGTTTTCTCCTTCCTAGTTCCACATTTCCTCCACCAGCTACTGGCGTACAAACACACTCATGCCCCAAGGATGATGGACTCCGCTGACCTAATCTGCCCTGAAGTGCCAGACCTGTCCACACATCCTCTGGATTAGACCCGCATGTCCAGCTCACCCTGACTTCCCCTAAGGGATGGCACAGCCTGTCTCCCCCAGGCCAGGTTCCTCTGATTGATTTGCCTTTTGCTCTCTTCTTCCCCTGGGAAGGGAGATCCTCAGCTCTGACTGGGGCAAAGAGAATGAAGCGGAGATGCCGATTCTTCCTTAATGAGCTCAAGTTCTCCAGATGGCAGCAAGCGCTCGTCATGCAAATTCTTGGCAGCAGGGAGCCTGTCAAGTGGCTACTGCTGCTTATTGTTACCACCACTCCCCCACCCCCTCCACACAGACGCCGAAGAAATACCATCTGTCTACTGCAGGGCTGCGTGGGACTTTCCAAGTCCTGTAGTCGGTGCCGCTTAGCAGCCCTGTGCTGTACCCGCAGCCCATACATGAGTTGCCTCAGGATGGCATCCAGTCTGGGGAAGCGCTGAGCTAGGGAGGTCCACCCCAGCTGGCAAGGCCCTCTCCTCCTTGGCCTGGCCCCCACCTGGCTCCATGCAGGGGCAGTTAGCTAGCAGATTTCTCACAAGATATTTATGTAACAAAAATAGCAAAATTGCTTCTGTTTATCCCTGCAGATTCTGAGAAAGGAACAAGATGAACTGAGTTAGCAGCCTGTCTCCATCCCTGGTGACCAATGGAGTAGAGAACTGGTTCGAGAACACTGCGGAAGTGGAAAGCACAGCCTCGAAGAGAAAAAGATGCCTGGATCATGGAGATGATTTCCTTTTGCTTTCTTTTCTCTCTCACAAACATCATAACTCCTTAGTAACAATGAACTCTCCTCAGATGTAAAGGTCTCTATGGACACATGAAAGCTGTCACTCGAAAGTCTCCACACTCTAGGGAAGGCTCAACACCTGCTCCATCGCTGAGTCCCAGGACCACTGCAGCCATTCTGTAACTGTTGTTTTTTACTTTTGTTGTTGTATTTTTTTGGTCATGTATACAAATGCAAGTGAAAACATAATCTTAATATGCCATATCATTTCCTCATCCCTAATGCTTTCTCCAGAGGTAAGGGAGTGAGGTGTTCATATGCCTAAGTTCAAGTCACATGACATTCCTCTATTTGTGCAAATCTCCTCTTCTATGATTATTTTTTTTAACTTTTAGTATTAATCCCCCATGGACCTAGACATAAACATCCACAAAGTATAAATAATCTCCACCTTTCTAATTGACCTTCCATTTATTTCCTTAGATAAGCATCCCTGAAAAAACGTCATGTTTACTTTGCGTTCTTAAAAAAAAAAAAAGTTATACATGTATATGTATACAGTTATATGTAACTATACATTGTATCATTCCCAACTTTTTCCACCAATATAATGCTTTCAGCTATATCCCTGTTGCTATCTTCCCCACACAGGATGTCACTTTCCCATAAAGAGCCTCATTCCACCCTGCTGTTCACTCTGCTTTTGGGAGCTGGAGTGACTTCTTCATCAGTAATTTGAGAATGGTTGGTTCCTCATGAGTCCTGGCTACCCACAGGGAGTTGTTCACTTTATCTTCCGCTCAGAGTTGAAGAGTCTACGTGCTTCAGTTTTCAGTTGCTGTACCCCTTTCGTCTCATATTAAACTGTATCTTCCAATACTGAGCTATCAGTGGTAAAAGCCGTATGTAGACGTCCATCTATTCTTGCTTTTATTCTGCAGTTTGTTCAGAAGTAAGGAAGGGGATCATTCTTTATTGGGGGACCTCCTGAGAGACCCCAACAGCTTTGGTAAATCTCACACCATGATACTTAGATATTCCTCTAGTGATAAATGTAGTTACCTCCTACCCTTTTGTTAACATAACTAACACTATAATGAACAGATCTTCCAATGGAAGTGGAGAGAGTTCCTCTGGTGTGTACATCAAGAGTGGGATTGTTGGATCATAGTTACATGAATAGTTCACTTCACCAAATACTGGCCATCATTGACCAAAGTGACGGCATCATCTGCCCTCCACCAGCAGTCGATATTAGGAGGCTTTCTAAATTTTTTTCAGTCTGATAATGATAGCTCATGATTGTTTAAATTACTCAACATCTGATACTTACCATTTGATCCCGAGCCCCACGCGTCTGTGAATTCCATTTATTTTATTCGATTGTTCCTGAATCTACAGACTTTTTTGCTTATTTGCAGAAAACCGACTTACACACTGTATGTGTCTGTCTATGTAATATGATTATCACTTCTTGGTTTTCACATTATGAATATCTTCTTTTAACCTATACCTGCCTGTTAACTTTGCTTGTGGAGTCCTTTGTTAAACAGAATGTTTATATTTGGATTTTGCTAAATGTATCTTTTCCTCTTCTCATGTGTGCTTTGGGACATTTTGGGGATTCCCCAAATGAGATCACAAAGTGAAACTCCTGTAGCGTTTTTTTCATAAATGCTTTAGATTTTTGTCTTTCAAATTTAGGACTTTTCTTCTTTTCTTTTTATGTGGTGTAAAGTATGAATTTCAAATTCATTTTCCTTTGTGTGGTGACCTAATTCTTCTATTGTTTATATTAAAGAATCTGTATCTTTTTCTCTAATTTATGATGTCACCTTGTTCATATTCTTTCTCCTCTTTCTGGACTCTATTCCATTCCATTATCTACCTATATGTTCCTATGCTAGTACCACATTTTTTAAAAATAGTTTTGTGATACGCCTTAAGTTGTGTTTGGACAAGTCCTTTCTTGGCTCCTTTGTAAAAATTTATTTAACTATTGATGGACCTCTTATCTTTCTACATACATTTATTTTAGAATCAATTTTTAAAGTTTACTCAAAAATCCTCCTTGGATTTTGACTAGATTAGATATAATTAATAGATTAAATTGTGAAAACTTGAAATACATATATAATACTAAATATATCTTTCATTTTACTCAAGTCTTTTTGTCCATTTATTATGTTAATAGTGTATTGATTCTTTTGAATTTTGTTATGTATAATTAAGGACATTTTTGTCTCTACCTTTCTAGTACTTGTTTGCTATTTCTTTTTTTATCTTATCTCATTGGCTAGAAGCTCCCAGAATGGACTGGACTTGAAAGTGGACATCCTTGTCTTCTCCACAACCAGAAATGGGCTGGACCTGGAATTCCTTCGTGAGAGCTGATATTTGCAATAGGTTTTTGTCACATAACTTTGTCATATCTAGTATTTCTTATGAATTGAAATAGTTTAAATTATTTGGTGACACTTCAAAACCAGGAAATCCTACACTTTCAAGTAGACCATTACAAAAAAGTGAGTTTATCTCAGAATACTAGCAACCAAAAATGTTAAAACATTTCCATCACCTTGTCGACATCCACTTTTTCAGCTATAAATCCAACATCTTTTTGATGGTATTTTGTATCCATTACTTACATTTGCCTCTCACTTGAAAAACGTTAAATTTCAAACACAAAAGGCATTTGCTTTCCTCTAATCCTACAGTAATGGAGTAACATACCTAGACTCGGTGTGTTCTAACAGTGAAGCTTCTAGTACTAGTTTAGTCTTTGATCACCAGCCCTGACCTACTTATAAGACCAGTGTTCCCACATATGTTCCACTATCTGAAACTTCTCAAAACACTATACCGTATTCAACTCTCTGTCCCTTGGTTCCTTTCTCTTTATCACTTTTCTTTATTTTTCCACGTAGTTATACATCTCATAAATTTAGATCTTCATTCGTTTCCTTATATTTGGGCTTATATATCTGTCAAGTGGTTTTATTCCTTTCTTCAAAACCTCACTCCCCTCTTTGATAATAAGGAAATATGATTTTCTACTATCATCAAATCTTTCTAAATGGGAGAATGAAGGGATAGCATAAAAGACAGTACTATAAGCATATAATAATTCTTACATTCAAATGTGTAGAGTAGAAAGATGGTGTTGCTGTTGTGTTTTCTGTATCAGTTGGAGGGGGAATTTAATAAATACAAGTTTAATTCAGTTCAATTCAGTTCTCAGTGATAGTGAAGACATATTTGTTGAAAAAGACATAGTCCAGTGGTTCTTAATGTTAGCGTATATCAAAATCATCTGAGGGCTTATCAAAGTATAGATTTCTAAGCTTCACTCCAGAATCTCAGATTCAGAGGATCTAGGGTTACATATGCATTTCTTTTTTTTTTTTTTAAGATTTTATTTACTTATTTGACAGAAGGAGAGAGATCACAGGAGGCAGAGAGGCAGGCAGAGAGAGGGGGGGAAGCAGGCTCCCCGCTGAGCAGGGAGCCCAATGCAGGCCTTGATCCCAGGACCCTGAGATCATAACCTGAGCTGAAAGCAGAGGCTTTAACCCACTGAGCCACCCAGGTGCCCTACATATGCATTTCTAATAAGTTTCCAGGTGCTGCTGCTGGTGATGGTCTAGAGAACCTCTTTAGTATCCCTTAGCATAATTACTTTCATTTAATATTGATCTTCCCATAGACAAATTAATTTTTTATTCCAGATTCAAGTTGCATTTTGTGTCTTGAGCCAATAACCATTACATCTTTAACTTATTTTAGTTTCTCAATGTATTTTGCTCAAGTTTATGAAATTATTGCTATTCATCGATTTTTAAGTGTCAAAATTGAAATTGCATATGATTTAACCTAATATTAAACTTTGCCAAGAGAGGCTTTTTAAAATATTTATTTCTATTCAGACAAAAAAGTCTCCTGATTATAACTCTCATAATTACCCCTAATCAATTTCTCAGCCTGAAGAATCTAGTTAGCTTCCCCCAGGCTCAAGTTACATCTTGCTTAGTTCCATAGAGAAGGATAGTAGAAAATGCTCTTTGCTTAAGATAAAGTTTAGAAAATTAGAAAATTCTTAAAAACCAAATAATGTATCTTTATAGGAGTAGACTAGAGCCTTTATGGTTAACTTCCTTTGTTAGTCTGATTTTTGAGTCAAAGTACTAAAAAAAAAAAAAAAAAAGTATCTTTTACTATGCCAGACCACTTGCATCAAACAATAGTTTTATGGGTTAATTATCAAGAAAACAGAAGTAAATAAATAGACTAATTTTCTTTAAGATACATTAGAGGGGTTTTTTTGTGTGTTTTTTTTTATATTTTTATTTATTTATTTATTTGACAGAGAGAGAAAGCACAAGCAAGGGTTGCAGTAGGCAGAGGGAGAGGGAGAAGCGGGCTCCTGGCTGAACAGGTAGTCTGATGCAGGTTTGATCCCAAGACCCCGGGATCATGACCTGAGCCAAAGGCAGATACTTCACCAACTGAGCCACACCCAGGCCTCCCAAGAGGTTTAAAAATCATAGCTAACGAGGCATATCCAGGGGTGCCTGGGTGGCTCAGTTGATTAAACATCTGGCTCCTGATTTCAGCTCAGGTCATGATCTCAATGAGATCAAGCCCAATGTCAGGTGCTGTACTCAGTGGGGAGTCTGCTAGAGATTCTCCCTCTCCCTCTTCTTCTACACCGCCCTCTCCCACTCTCTTGTGTTCTCTCTCTAAATAAATAAATAAAATCTTTAAAAAATAATAAAAATAAATGAAAAGCATAGTTAACAAGACATATCCAATATTGTTAGATTTAACTCAACATGCTAAAAATAAATTTAATTTAAAAAATACAATTATAGGGATGCCTGGGTGGCTCAGTCAGTTAAGCATCTGCCTTTGGCTCAGGTCATGATCCCAGGATCCTGGGATCAAGTCCCACATCAGGCCTCTTGCACGGTTCTCCCTCTGCCTGCCACTCCCCCTGTTTGTGCTCACTTGCTCTCTCTCTTTCTCTCTCTCTGACAAATAAATAAACGAAATCTTAAAAAAGAAAGAAAGAAAGAAAAGACAATTATGCAGGGTTGCCTGAGTGGCAGTCCATTAATCTTCCAACTCTTGATTTCAACTCAGGTCCTGATCTCAGGAATGTGGGATCAAGCCCTGCATCGGGCTCATGCTCAGCACAGAGTCTGCTTGAGTTTCTCTCTCCCTCTCCCTCTGCTCCTGCCCCCTGCTCTCTCTCTCTCTCTCACAAATAAATAAATAAATATTTTCAAAAAATACTATTATACAAACTAGAATATTTTCAATAAATCAATTTGTGAAGCTCAAATGCAACCCATATCTAAAGACAGGCTTGAGCATTTAGCTATGACAATCATAGATAATAAATTGCTCCTATCTTTTTAATAACTGCTAGCTAATCAGACTAAACAAGTCTTTGTCATATCCAATTCTACAGGCCACGGTATAGCAAATGATTCTACATCTTCACATTTAAATTAATAGTAGCTGGGAAATTGGACTCTCAGTGAAGAAATTTTATGATTGTCCAAAACATGTTCTTCCCTGTTGAATTTCTTCACAAAGGTTATTTTTTATAAAAAGCAATTTGGTAATCAAATGACCCATTTTTACCCTTGTTCAGAACATTAAAAAAAAGACAGGATATTTTGTCATTTATAACCACAACTTCTTTATTCTCTCTTCATTATGTAGTAAATTTTATCCCATTCTATCTTATTTTTCTTTTCTTTTTTTTTTCCTGAATAATACCAACTTGGTACAAACTGATTAATTTTTGTTTAAATTTTTGCAGTTGAACTTTGCAAAATTTAGTTGTGATTTTTGGCTTCTTCTGTCAGCAACTTACTCTATGATTCCAACATCTTACTGGGTATGATTTGAGAAGTGGGAGGCTTGTTTTAACTTACATACAGTATAAGAAACATGGACTTTTAAAACAGGTAAATGTGAATTTTAATCCTAATTATGCCACTAATTACCTCTGTGACCCTAGGCAAGTAACTTATTTTTTTGAAAGCGTAGCTTTTTCCCTTTTAAAATAAGCATACAAAAATCTGCCTCTATACAAGAAAAATCAGCACAGTTCCTGAAATTTAGTTAAAATGCAAACGTTTTAGAGAGCAATAGTATAAATATATTACATGAAAACATTTTACTTGAAGAAAAGTTTAAAAAGATTAGCCTAATCTGTGTGATACATGAAGCTGATTTGAATTTTAGAAATTAATCCATTCCACAAATATATATCCTGTGTATCTGTCAAGTTTGGGATTTGACTTGCCTATGAGATTTAGACCAGAGTTTAGAGCTCCGCATGAGAGCAACTTACAGGGTAAGTCCCTAAAGCAATGTAACTTTCAGGCAGTCTACTGGGCACTTTGAATGTAATCCACAAAATACTACTTTGGACCAGGACTTGGTCTCTTTTTCCCCAAACCCTATGTTCTATTACAGCATCATGCTGTGAAAAAGAAAGCTGATGATTCCTCTTGGTGGAGCAGGGTCTTATGATATTTCACCCAATCTGGTGTATCAGGTTTTATAACGTACCATTATTTTACATATCGCTAAGAAAGACAAAAAAGCTGAAAATTAAATTATAACCCATACTTTTTTCTCTTAGAATTTTAATTTTGTACATATGAAAAGAGCCCATTTAGACTTATTCAGGATTATACATTACTCAGGCATCTATAAAAAGGAAAACATAAGCAAAACAGATAGGTTAAGGCATTTGAAAAGCTTTTTCATATTTCGTTCAGCTCTACTAAATCATGTTTTGTACAAGAATTGTTAACGCTTGTGATTTTCCATACAATAGCATCATCTGTGTCATTAAGAGCATTGGTGATACAGCATTTCTTACAAAAGCGCTATCTTTGTGTCCAGGATTTTCTTCCAAGCCACTGGCACTAATTCTGCCAGTTCTCATGCACATGTACAAACAATAACATTCACAATAGGAGTGCCACCTAGCCAACAGCAATTGTAAAACACCTAATTTCAGAGATAAAAATATTTAAAAATGTACATCTTAGAATCAGTAAAATGCAGTACTTACTGAAAGAGCTATAACTCTTTAAGTAGAACTATTTTACTATTCCTAGAAGTCGATATCAGTTTTAAATATGAAAAGATAGTTTTCTACTGATTTGTATTTTGTCCCATCTTTTTTTGTTTTTGTTTTTCGTTCTTTCTCTGGAATTACTACTTGTTTCTGACTGTCTTAAAGTCCATGAAACAGAAAACTGACCACAGAGACCAAGTCAAATAGGGATTTATTTTTCTCACATAAGGAGGAAGACTCCAGGTGGAAGCACTAGGGCAAGTGGGAGGCACCACAACGCCATCAAAGATCCATGCTGCTGTCCTTCTCTGCTGTGGTTCCAGTATTATCCCATCCTCATGGTTGCAAGATGGCTGCTGCATTATGGCCGCAGTCCCAAGAGGAATCGGGAAAGAACAAAGGGTGAAAGTCATCATGGAAACACCAGTCCTTCTTCATCAGATTTCTTCTTACATCTCACTGGTTATATGGGTTATATGACAAACCTAATTTCGAAAGGGTCTCAGGAAAGAAATACTTTTTAACTGGGAATATTGCTTTACTGATAATATTGGGGTACTCTTGATAAAAAAAAAGAAGAAGAAGAGGAAGATGGTTATTAGTAAGAAAGTAGCTCTACCTGCTACCACTCTATGGTCCTAAAAGTTCCAAAGTATGAAGTAGTATGTTTGCCACATGCACGAGGAAGGCTATGGTTTTTGCTTTATTTTATCTAATGCAGTTGGGTAGGATTTCACTGGGAATTAAACAGATCTCTCTGATAATGTGACTAATATATTGTACATCCTCATCTCCATAAAAAGCTTTAGCTGTGAAGTAAAAGCAAATGAAAGACATCAAAATGCTTAAGAAGAATTAAAGTGACATAATATTGTAGTAGTTTTCTAATCCAGAATGTTGCTTTACACATAACAAGCATTTAATGAATGTATATAGTATGAATTAGTAAGTATTTTTATCACTTTTCAAAAGATCCATTTTTGGTTTATTTTTTCTACGTCAGATTGGGGGGAAAGATCCCTATGAAAGAGATATAATAATGATCCCTTACATGTCAATATCACTTAACCCTAAGTACTTTCCACCACATTCAAAGTTTAACTTCCAAAAAGTTAAATTATAAAAAATATGTACATATTAATCATAAATTGGCATAATCATTCCACTAGCAAAGCAAGCCGTGTGTCCTGCGATGTTACAGTCATGCTTGTAGAAAAGTTTTACTCTGAAATGTTTACTGTTGGTTCTTTCCCTGTCATCTGCCTCACCCTTACCTTTGTCTTTTGCTCTTAGCAGTGATTTTAACTCTTTCACTCCTATATATACTTGGACTTTGCTATTTTTCTAGGAAATTATTACCCTAATACAATGATTCCTTGTTATTCCTTATACCAGTAAGGATAAAATATTGTAAACTCTCCCTTTGTAACTAGGCTGCCCTTCCTTCTCTCTCCATCTCCACTTGGCTCTATTTTCTGGATCCTGCTTCCATAAGACACATGCAGAAAATAGACGTTGTTGTGTTCCTTCTTACCTGTACCCTTCTCTAGGAAGATACTGTCTCTGCAACCATAGTATTCCACTGACATCTTCTTTGTACTTATTCTTAGATCTCTTACAGACAGTTGCCAGTCCTAATACTCAAAACTTCAAGTTCATTGACTTTGATTTCATAATCACTATTCCAATTTGTTAGAGTGTTTTTACTGTAACACATTCCTGTGGGGGGGTTTTGGTTTCTGTTTTTGTTTTTATTTTTGCTATTTTGTAACCCTTTTGAGGTCCTTTATATTTACACAAGTTTACATAATCTATATTACTTTACTTTATATGTAATCTATATTACATTATATGCTAGGTTACTAGGAATATAGGAATTATGTCTAAATAATCTATGTATTCTTACAACCAGTGGAGTATAGAAAGGCACAATAAATTGTTGGATCAATGAACAATTCTTCCTCCAGATTTTGTATAGTACTCCCTTACTATAAAAAAAAAGAAAAATCTTTTTAAGAGATGTGCCTATTTCAGCAGTCACTTGACATGAGCAGTCCAAATCCAAAGAGTGCCCTCATAATTGTTCATGTGTTCAGCCTTCTAAAGTAAACATACACACATCAAACTTGAAGAACATCCAAACTGGTGTGCCTGGAATCTCATTCTCTTTTGGCAAACATGTGGGCTGCCTTCCTGTTTGCAGTGCTGTTTCATTAGGTCATGAAAAAGGCCCCATCAAAAGGTTGGCACACCCCATTAGTGGAATTACACTCAACTGAGGTTTAAAAACAATTTGGCAACAACAAAAAAAAAATGTTTGATCAATATTAACTATTTTTTAAATATTGGTTTGCTGACTGCTCTATTGCCCATTTTCATCTGTTTTCTTTTGCATATTCTTCTCATCACAGCACACTCCAAAAATGTTCATTGGCCCTTTAATTCATGTATTCAACAAACATTTATTAAACCACCTCTGTGGAAAATGCACCCTCCCCACCAACTCTGTTCCCCATGATCCTTCCCCGACTCTAATCTTCCAGAAATTGGTTTAGCCCTTGTACTAATGCCAGACATTTTTGAAGCTATGTGATTGTCCTTTTGGTGCTGGTATCCACTGAAGGTGGAAGGTGGTCTCTTTGGTAATTACACTGAAATGATGGGAATGATATCACTAAAAATTATGACTTGAAAAGTAGAGTTTAGAGAGTGCATAAACTGAATTTTCTCTTCGGCAACCACATTCTCTTGAACCTAGAAATTATTGAGAATACTGTGGGGGTGGTAGAAGATGGCTACTGCCATATTGAAGTCGAAATGAGTTAGGCAAGGTGTTCAGCCAAAATTTGGACTAGTGACTGAGGAGCAACAATAACCAGTCAGTAACTTATTTTCTGAGTAATAATTATATTCTGTTGCTATGCACTAGATTTAAGAAAGTTTTGTTATGGGCTACCAGTCATGCTGTGTGGTATTAGAGATACCTGCATGTCCACTCATTTCAGAAAGAGTTAAGGAGAGCGCAGTGCTCCCTGAGGTCAAGAAGGAAATGGCAATTGTGGTTAGTGAGATCCCAAAAGAAAGTCCCAGCTCCTGGGGTATGTTGGTGTTCTTAACACCAGCACCCCTGACTATGCTGGGATTTGTCCTCTACTGCCAAACTTGTAATGAAATAATTTGCTATTATTAAGAGGGCTGGGGGGTGGGAGGTGGGGGAGGGGTGCCTACAGAGCATTCTCTGTGCTACTTATTTTGAATAGAAGGATAAAAATTGAACAACTCTGACCAGAAGGAGCTTATATTCTAGGAAAGCAAATAGCCAATGAAACATGCAATAATATGTAGCATGTGACATGATAATAATATGTACTTGAAAGTCTATCTTTCTTTGATACTTTCAACACTATGGCTTTTTTTTTTTTTTTGGTCTCTCCTTTGTAAAACTTTCTTTATTGTGCTACAACAACCACAGAATTTTAAAACTTGAAATACTTCCTCCTATGATAATATAACAAAGCTGGTGTTTATCATGTAAAATACTCTATCGTTTTCTGGGAGTCCTTAAAACCATAGAATTAAATGATTTGTTTTCTAAGAACTTCAATTCTACAAGATTTTTAGAGTAACAGCCTTATTCCAATATGAAAATAATCACTGAAAAATTATAGAGTAGGATGCAAAATTAATGATCAAATTTTTTAATGTTACTGGAGAATTCAAAGACATTCTGTGCTTAAAGCAAGGGGCTTTAATTTTATTCCCAGACCTCAGGACTAATGGATGCTTAGTGAAATAGTTTGAGAAGTCCTAATTAAAAACTATAAGTGAGGGGCACCTGGGTGGTTAAGCATCTGCCTTTGGCTCAGGTCCGTGATCCTGGGGTCCTGGGATTGAGCCCCGCATTGGGCTCCCTGCTCAGTGGGGAGCCTGCTTCTCCCTCTGCCTTTCCCCCTGCTCTCTCTCTCTCAAATAAATTTTCTCTCTCTCAAACAAATAAATTAAATTTAAAAAAAACATGTAAGTGATATCAGCCCACATGCCACCATTGTCTTTCTTAAAAACAAAAAGTATACATACATATCAAAGAATATATATCACATATATGTAAGGTATGAAGAATAATACAATGAAATACTGCATTACCATTGACATGTTCATGTATTCTATCCTGTCTGCCACACCACTATTCTGGAATTTTTACATCTTTTTATGATATCCACATACCCTAAGCAATATATTGTTTTTGCATGGGTCGCATATTGAAAAGTTTTTATGAAGTTACTCCCACTATATTATCCTGCCAAAAATAGATTTTTTTCACTCACATTGATACTTGTAGTTATTGTTTATTGATTTTTCACATGGCATAACTGACATGGTACGAAAAGGATAAAAAGTTTTTATATCTTCTCATGTCAATAAACGTTTAGGTTATTTCGAAACATTCACTTTTATATACATTGCTGCTGTGAGCCTTATTGTACAAACTTCCTGATACACATTAGCAGAGATTACTCTGTTTATCTACGAGTGATTTTCTGGGTCGGAGAGTATGCACATTTTTAACTCTACAAAAGAGTGCCAAATCATTTTCCAAACTATTTATACTATTTCCTGTCCAAAATACATGAGTTGTTATTGCTTCATATCCTTTACAACATTCATTATTGTCTGACTTTTTGATATTTGCCAGTCTTTAGAGTCGAAATTGTATCTGAGAGTTCAACTTACCCTTCCTTGGGGTTTTATAAGATTGAGTTTTTATTCATGTCTATTAGCTCCTGAGTTTCTTCTTCTGTGAAATGACATTCAGGCAGTCTTCCTTTCCTCCTGCCCCCATATTTCTATTGAGTTGTTTATCTTACTGATTTTATTCTATGGATCTTTAGGAGTTTCGGGTTATATAATCCACTTTAGTTCAACATGACGGACAATCTGTGCTCAGCTTTCATGTTATTTATGTCTTCTAATGAAAGTAGTTCTTAATCTCAATGTATTTAGTAATCAACATTTTATTGGGGTTTATCCTTTTGGGGTCTTATCTACAAAACTTTTTCCTATTTCTAAGTAGAAGTAAGAAATTATTTCTCCTTCGAGGAACAAATATCATAGCAAATAGAAACTTTGTTATATGATTTTCATTTAATAGCCTAGCCTGAAAAACCAACACTCCCTATTATCTCTATTAAAAAAATTGAATTTTCAGGGGCACCTGGGTGGTTCAGTAAGTTAAGCATCTGACTGTTCATTTTGCTCAGGAAATGATCTCAAGGTCCTGAGATTGAGCTCCCCATGGGGCTCTGGGCTCTGCACTGGATAATAATCCTATGCTTAGGATTTTCTTTCTCTCTCTCTCCCTCTGCCCCTCCTTGCCCAACCCACACCCCCCGGGCTCATGCTTGCTCACTCACTGTAGGGTTCTAAAGATAAATACATAAATAAATTGCATTTTCAAAGTTAATAGATTGCTTCTTAGTTGTGGTAGATTGCAAAACGATCACAAATGCCTCCCTTCACTACGCGTACTCTTCTTTGCAATGTGGCATGGCTGCCTCTACCCCAGTGTGATGGTCTTTATCTTGCCACTCCTTACATCTGGAGGATATCCAGGTGACTGTCTCCGTCTATGGGACTTTGGCAAGAGTATGCAAGCAGAAGCTTGGAAATTGCTTAGCCCTCCAGAGCTTGCACTCTTGCTTTTTTATAGAACTCTGAGATATCTATGAGAAGAGACCTGGGCTAGTCTGTTAGAGGAGAGAGACCACGTGAATCAGAAACAGGTTATCCTAGTGAGACTGTCCTAGTTCATGCACCCCAGTTAAGGAGCCAGGCTGGATGTACTCAACTAATTCAGAATCATGCAGAGAATAAATTTTGTTTTTTCAAGGAATAAAGTTTGGGAAGATCTGCTATGCAACAAAATTTAATCAATACAGTATTATACAAGACTGATTTCTATTTTTGCTAAGTACTTTCTTCGTTTATGGGGCCAGAGATGGCTAGTGCCAAGAATTCATCCCTCCTTCTTTAAGTAGAAGCCGTTCCCCCTTTATCTGGATATGGATATGTAGCTATGGACTACATTTTCCAGCCATCTAGCAGCTATGTAGGGCCACATAACTAGATCTGGGCCAATAGAACACGAGTAGTAATGGCAAGAGCAACTACACATGCTTGTGTTGGACTCTTCCCTTCCCCTTCCCCCCACTCCACTTTTTTGGACTGGAATGTACCCGAGCATAGTTCACCTTTAACTAAGCAGGAAAAGAAAATACCTCAGGGGCTATCGTTTACACTCACCTGATTTTGAGCCGTCCTCTGAAAATATATTTCTTCCATATTAAAACCACTCTGTTGAACTTCTTTATTATAGCAACTTAACCTATATCTTAACTAATATACTTACCAACAGTCAATTGTGTATGTCTTTAAACTTATTTATGACAAATGTATTTATTATTATAATTACATGATTTAAAAAAATTGCTTCACTTAATGAAATATGAGTGTAAAATAAAAAGAAGTTATTGTTTCCATGGAAATGAACTGGAATAATTTGGAATAATTCAGTAGAGCAAGTCACTAAAAATTTGGTGTGGATGTGGGGTGCCTGGGTGGCTCAGTCGTTAAGAGTCTGCCTTCGTCTCTGGCCATGATCCCAGGGCCCAGGGTTCAAGCTCTGTGTCAGGCTCCCTGCTCTGAGGAAGGCCTGCTCCTCCCTCTCCCACTCCACCTGCTTGTGTTCCCTCTCTTGCTGTTCCTCTCTCTGTCAAATAAATAAATAAAATCTTTAAATAAATAAATAAACAAACAGACAAATAAATAAATAAATTGGTGTGGGTGATGCGGATGAGACAATTGGAAATGATGGGGAGAAAATCATCAAAATCTGAAGGGTTGTCTTAGACTGCTTCACAAATGTCTTTAAATTCTCCCTTTACTTCAAAAAATATATATATTATAAGGATGATATTATGTGTGAGATTTGTAAGAAAAAAAATAGATGACTTTGAGCTCCAACTGGTAGACATATTTAAAGAAAGACTGACCCAAAATTATAAATATATCAAATAAGAGTAAATTAATATGCTTTAGGATAGTACAGAATGTCCAAGGGACTTTTTTTTTTTTTAATCTATTTATCTGACAGAGAAAGATTACAAGTAGGCAGAGAGGCAGGCAGAGAGAGGAGGAAGCAGGCTTCCTGCTGAGCAGGGAGCCCAATGCAAGGCCCCATCCCAGGACCCTGAGATCATGACCTGAGCGAAGGCAGAGGCTTTAACCCACTGGGCCGTCCAGGCACCCCTACTTTTTTTATTGTTATTATTCCCTGATTTGCCTATTTTTGTTTCTTAATGAACCAAACAAATATTGGTCTCAATTACATGGCTAAGAGGGCTTCTAACTATAATCCCTTCAAGCATGAGTTGATCATATGTGGGTGAAGTGAAGTAGGACTGGGGTTGGGGCAAAAATAGAAGTGATGAGGATGCTAGGAACCCAGAGACAGCATGGGCTTTGCAAAGGGAAGCTACTACTTGACTCCAGCAAATTGTTGACATGTGGCATTCAACCAAACTTTCCAGATATTTCCATTTGGGAGAAGCTAAAAACCGGTATGTGTGTGTGATCTTTGGGTTTTAAGTGTCAGCAACTGTGGCAGAGACTGCTAGCCATGCACCAAAGTACATTTTCCTCTTTAGTGAGACCACATTTCGCAAGCTTCTCTGTGTTTAGCTGGGGCCACGTGACCAAGTTCCAGCCGATAGCAAGTATACAGAAATGACTGATATGTTTTCTTTCCAGGTCTTGTATACAACACATCATCAGATCCTTTCCCCTTCCACTGCCTGCAATGCTGATAACCAGAGGATCCATGTAAGGCAGTATTAAAGGTGATAGAGTTGTTTTCATCCTAGATCCCTGAAAGACTACATGAATAGAGTCCTTCCTCTACCTCCTAACCTGGAACATAGGAACATCCAGTCTAGACTGAAAATCAATTTCAATGCAGCAGAGCAATTACATTTTTTACTTTATTGGTTATACCATTTAATCAACACTAACTGATAGAGCTGCTACCAACTTCAATGTAAAATATTATATGGGGTAAGATTCAGTCCTCTGAGGCCTCAATTTTAGAATCCGCATTTGGACATCTTCTTACTTTCATCTTCCCTTCCAAAAAATGCAGGGGGTTATCTTACTATTTCCTTCCTTCTGAGTCTTTCTCCTTCCATAGTCTTTTTTGAAGAAGATGATAAACTGATAGTTACTTCTTTCTTTTCTTGCTTTCATTTTATTCTCCATTCTACCCTTTTCTCTTTATTTTGTCTTTGTCATTAGCTTTTCATTCTAGCTTTTCCTTTAGATTCCCTCCTTTTGAAGCTTTCTTATCCAAGGGTAAAAATGTATATGTGTTCAAACTCATGACACCTACATTCCCACAGATCTGATTTTCTTGTCCATTTTCATTTTTTTCCATGAGGTTTTCATGATTTATACCCACATCCTGGCCTCAAAATCTTCAGTACTAATAAATATTTTTAAATAGATGGATCTGGTAGATGGGGATTGAAGCATAGCGATGTTGGAAGGGACACAAGTAAAAATACTCACATGCCAACAGTTACCCAAGACCTTACCTTTCTTCCTATTTCCTCACTCTGCTTTTGCTGGCTTTCCTCATATATTAATTTCTCTTCTAGGAACTTCTTTTCTGACAAATGTGCAAAATGAAATGGTAATTTTTTAAGTGGATTTTTCAATGAGGTTCTTTATAAAAAGTACAAGTCTGACGGAATGGGAACCAGTTGTTACAAAACTACCAGCAGCACTTGCTACAGATCACACACCATTCTAAATGCTTCACTATGATTCAAGAAGACTCACAATAAATCTATGAGATCAGGGGTAGTAGTAGTAGTAGTAGTAGTAGTAGTAGTAGTAGTAGTAATGCCCTGTTTTATAGATGAATAAACTAAGTTGCAAATTTTTCAGGTAAGTTTCTGAAGATCAGACATCAAGTAAGATGAAGAATTAGAATTGGAGCCCAGGTATTTGGGCTCCTGATTCCAGAGCCCTCTCAACCATAACACAAGTGACAATCCTGAGACACAAAAGAAGACTCTTTTCCAAATTCCCACCACAAACCAGGAGAGAACCCCAAGTTTTGTAAGTCATAGTATAAGACTTTTTCCAACAAATCAAATATTCTCTCTGTATTTTCAACTGCCTTTTTGTATTAGGTACCCACATCTTATAAAACTTGACAACATACTGTATCCAATAAGCATCTTCCACAGAACCTCCTCTCTTCTAAATACCTTCATTTTGGGCAGACATCTACAAATCAAATACATTAATATTCTAGTCTAACATTTGGGTGTTGTAGCTCTAATAGTTTCAAATTCTTTTTTTTTTCTTTAAGGTATTTTTTTTAAGGTTTTTTTTTTTTTGGACAGAGAGCAAGATCACAAGTAGGCTGAGAGGCAAGCAGAGAGAGAGGAGGAAGCAGGCTTTCTGCTGAGCAGAGAGCCCGATGCAGGGCTCAATCCCAGGACCCTGAGATCATGACCTGAGCTGAAGGCAGAGGCTTTAACCCACTGAGCCACCCAGGCGCCCTAGTTTCAAATTCTTGCATATTAAAAATACCTCTTGTTTAATATTTTATGGATACAGTGTCTAAGTATTTGATAATATTTTTTCACTTTTATCCAGAAGTTTTAATTATTATGGAGATAATTCTAAATGTTTCCATTTGTGGGGAAAAACTATATTGGCTGCTATGTATCTGAATATTTAATATATATATTACGGCTAACTGTTTTATTTATTTTGAATACTCTGTTGGGATTCATGAAACACAGATATTGAGATCTCAAAATCTTCCCAGTGCCTAGAGTACTCTTAGCTCCCTAGGGAAATGTAAACAGCTTGGTTCTTCAGGAAATATTTTTAAAGTGCTAGTCATCTTTTGTTTTGAAACTCAGTATAAAGCAGTACACATCACCTCCTTCTCCAGCAGGGTACAATAATTGGCAGAAAATTAATAAGGTAACTCCATGAGCTTATTAAACCAACAGAGCAAGGAAGCTCATGAGAGAACAATTTGAAAATTAAAATTTGGCTAGAATACTATCCCTCACATTTCTCCAATACTGAGGTTATGTATTTGTACACAAAGTAGGATAAGAATTGTGGCAATTAGTTGGATAATTTAGGCTAAGGACCACTTTTGCTGATAATAATTCACACAATTACAGTCTCTTTTTGGTTGGCTGGAATTATTCAGGCAGCTGCCTCAATTTTCCCCCTCACTTTCCATCTGTAGAGATCATAAAAAATAAAAGGAAAATCATCATTGGAATTTTAAACAGTTTCACATTTCATTCAAAACATGAAACTTGTTAGGCTAGAAAAGTCATCTCAAAAAGGAGATGGTCCTACAATGACCAAAACTCCATCAATTCACAATTCCCTGTTAAAAGAATGACTGAGTCAAATCTTAGTTGGCATTCACAGTGCTCTTTCTCTTATTCAACTTTTCAAAGTTAGGCAAAGAAAAATAATTATAGAATACCTACCAGGTCAAGGACTATGAGTGGCAGGATATTAAATTTTATTTAATTTAATTCTTTTTTCAAAAAATCCTTTATTCAGAGATACCATTCCATCTATTTGCAGACAAGTATAGCAAAGATTAAAACAACAGGGCGCCTGGGTGGCTCAGTGGGTTAAAGCCTCTGCCTTCAGCTCAGGTCATGATCCCAGTGTTCTGGGATCGAGGCCCGCATCGGGCTCTCTGCTCGGCAGGGAGCCTGCTTCCTCCTCTCTCCTCTCTCTCTGCCTGCCTCTCTGCCTACTTGTAATCTCTCTCTCTGTGTCAAATGAATAAATAAAATCTTTAAAAAAAAAGATTAAAACAACAATAAGACATTTGTCCAACAACAAACTTTAATACATGAAGAACCAGATCATTCTCTTGGTATCAAACTCAATGGTCTATCCATCGTAAAGACATAGATGACAAAAATTTCCAATCGGGAAGTTGAAAAGTCACGCCTTTTGGTGGTTTTCTCTTTTTAGTGTAAGAGCCTTTAAAATATAGGAAATCTTTAAAATATAGGAAAATATAGGAAATTATAAGAGCCTTTAAAATATCGGAAAACTACTACAAATTAGTAGCATCAAAAACATTTGGAAACTTTCTTAGGTTCCACCTCTCAGTATCTTGCTAGTAAGTTAGAAGTCTTAATTTTGAAAGTCGGGTAGCTTAGTTCAGCCAAAGGAAAATTAAGGAGAAAATAAGAAAGTATAATAAAATCATAATTGAGAATCCTTACTCTTCATGAAATCAATTAAATCCAATAGGTTGTTTTATTGTTCTCATGTTGTTTTAGGCACAAATAAATAACATCATCATGTAACAGAATGAGCCTACTGTTTGAATGGGTTCATTGAATTAGGAATTTAATAAAAGCCTAATCTTTATCTTGAATTTTACTTATATATAGTTGTCTAAACAGTTAGGTTAAGCCTGAGTACAAAGCCAGTAAATTCCAAGTAACATGGAGATATGATCCCAAAGTGGTTCTGAAATTTACATCTAAGAGTTGGTCTCTCACCAGGATATGGGTGTGTGATCCTGTTAATCAAAGAAGCAGATCAGAAACTCGGAAAACATTATCTCATTACACAGGTCAGATCCTATCCTAGTCCTATAGGATCCAATTTCTAAACAATAGGGCTTGGACACATGTATTTTAAAAATTATCCATATGTGATTTGATGTCTGTCTCGGTTAAATACTACTGGATGATGTGTCAATCTGAATTTGCTAGAGCAGTCGGTGTTTTCCATGATTCTAGTCCAGATACTCCTCCATTTTCATCACCCATGTGTTACCTTTTTCACAGTGGTCCTACATCAGCCCCTCATCTGCCTTGCCTACTTCTACATGTGATTACATCCACATTACAATCATTCCTGCATGCACAGTGCAAAGGAGGAGTGGAAAGGCTGCTGTAGGCCAGATTTTAAGCTGGGAGATGTGAATCAGAGAACGGCATCCACCATCAGAGGTCCAGAGCTTTGTAGGTTGTTTATGTGGCCGTTGTTTATCATGGCTCCGTGCCAGAGTTATGCCCCTTTCCCTTGTAGTTCTAATGAGTTCTTGTTTCCCTTCATGTGTCTTCCCAGTCCTCCCTTAATATCTCTCCCATATCACTCATTTTGATGACCAGCAGGGACTCCAATACATAATACAGTTTGATATTTGTACTATTAATAAAACTAAAGCCATCCCTGTAGGCAGCTAAACTCTAAAATTCAGTTGGTTCTTTCTAACTAATGCCATGTCAGACAAGAGTTTCTATGAGGATATAATGAAATTTTGTTATATGGCCATGCAGAGCAATCATTGCCTACCATACTTTAAAATGTTTATAGATAAACATCATTGTATCTCTGTTTTATGGAACCGAGCTTTGGATTTCTGGATTTGTATTTTTTGTGTGTTTAAGATTAGAACTGGGAGATTGTTTTGTTTTGTTTGGAAATGCTGCCCTAGCCCACCATCTGTGGATCAACCCACCTACAGACAGATAAAAAGCACCCATATTTTAAAAATTTCTACAAAAGTACCTCAGCCTGTCCTCCAGTTTGTTGATAGGCAACACGTATGGATTAACCCTCAATCAACAACATAGGAGATATCTGTGTTCCATATTCTTTCCAGAGCACAGCCCCAGACATTCTGCCATTTCATTCTTATGAAGAACTTATTTACAAATCATAGGAAAATACTTATGGGAGATTTTCTGAAGGACATGTAATGCCATCATTATATATAAACACAATAAAATTTTTCTGGGGTCAAGCCAGACCTTCGGAGGCTACCTGTCGGACTATGCTGTTTGCCACCTTGTAGATTTTTCACACTGTGCTTCATTGAGCCTGTACCTCAGGCTGTGCCACCAGTCACTTCCTTGGCTTCTCTGACAATGACAAAAATCAGCAATTTTCTCAGGTTAGCTCCCGTAGCAAGTACAAACCCATGTCTTGAAGGAAAGGCAGAACCACAATAGAATTAGGCCCCTGGGAAACCTGCTCTGTAATCCAGAAAGCGCCACAGTTCCGGTGATCATTTCAAACCCCATCTCGGCAGCAGGAGCTTATTGATCACACCATTTCCGTCCCCACGAAATCATTCCCTCATCCCTCACTCTGGGTGTCCTTTTCAGTTTGTGCCTATTTATTGTTTCAGCTGCCTCTTGGCCTTTGCAACCCAACTTTTCTCTCTGTGCCCTTCGGTTCCTGCTCACACTTCCAAATAATTGCCTCCCTCTGTGTATCTCTTATCTTCAAATGCTCCAAAAGAAAACATCCAATTGTTTCCTCTCAACTTCGATCATCCCTTTTGAACACAGCTTTTTTGTCAGATGTCCTTGTAGGCCACCAGCCAGTCTGTAAACATCAGTTACTCTTGAGTCAAGTGCCCTCCCATCCACAGGCCAATTAGCCGTGGCCATAATGTTTGTAATTGGGAGGCTGGGTTACTCTGTGTGTGTGTGTGTGTGTGTGTGTGTGTGTGTGTGTGTGTGTGTGTGTGCGCGCGCGCGAGAATTGCAAGAAAGGTTGCACTGTGCAGAGCACATCTATTTGTGGTCAAGCCGATTATGTACTCCTTATACAGATCCACATGGGAAATTTCTTTTATATCTCAGTACAAGTAAATCTTGGCTTATCATTACTTTCTATTGGCTCTGTTCTTATGTACACCATGAATTTTGTGAACAATACTTTTTAGACTGGCTACTAAAAAATTCAAGGTTAAATCTGTGAGTCACTTCTGGCAAACATGTAGGATTTTATGGTCTGTGTCTAGAGTTCACCCTACTCATGCTTTTATTTTACTTTATTTTCTGTCTTGATTTTACTTCACCTATTCATCCTCATTTTTTAAAAATATTTTGTCATGTATGTCTACTTAAGCCACATCAAATCTTAATTTCAGAAGGGATGAGATATAAAAAATGACAAAAGCCATAATTATCCATTAATATAATTACCCATTTCACTAAACTATAAATTTTTGAAGAAAAGCAGTCATATTGTCATCTTTATACCTACAGAATTTCATATATAATTCTGGCCCACAATAAGCATTTATTAAAAGTTTGTTGAATGAATGAATGGTTCAATGATTTTTACCAAAATATTGGACAATGATAAATTTCATGCTGCAAATATTAAGTAAAATATGCATTTGGAAATGAGATCATTTTATGAAACTGGAATATTTTGATACAATCATGGTAACAATATTGTCAGATCTCAAATTCTGATTTATTATAGCTACAATATCTCTTTTATTTTCATTGAACAACACAGCTACAGTCACTAAGAGCATGAAAGTGAGATTCTTTTAAGTTCATGAAGTTTATGAGGAAAAAAAAAAACATGAATTACAGTGAAGACCAAAGCCAATACTTTAAAAGCAAATTGAAAGTTCTTTTAGGGATCATTTTGGCATTACTATTCATCATTGTGACCTGACTCTGAATGAAGTTGTATTTTCATGTTAGTGTCCTTTGAAATATGTAATTCCATAAGCATTCCACTGTGATGAAAGTTCTTGTGTCCATCCACACAGAGAAAACACTGTATCACAAGTTAGTTACTCATGGCAAGTTTTTGGCAACCACTTAAAGGGGACAAATAAGAGGAATTTAACAGAATTCAATCAAAGACCTTCAATACACATTAGAGAAAAACAAGGCTGGACCGAAAATTAGTAAAGTCAGCATAATTCCTGAATGCAACACTTTACAGTGTTTTAGAACTGCCTAGAAGGAATGCATTGTGTGGCATGATACAACAGCTAATTGATACGTGTAACTACTTAAGTTAAAGTACTAGACATTAGGAAATCTGGCATGAGGATGTCACTTCATGTTTCTGGAAGGATAAACAGCCAGCCCGGATTTCTTTTCATTGGTTAAGAGAGCCCAGGAATGCCACAGTGTCCTCGGGTTGGCCAGTGGGTGCGTCCTGTACAGTTTCGACATGTCGCTCGGGATAACGTGCTGCACCACGTTCAAAGGCTGCCTGGAGAGAAGAGCAGGCCTTTCCCTTTGCCCTTCCCCCCGTGCCCAGCTCTGAACCCTTTCTTATACTCAAAGATAAAAGCCCTTGACCTTTTTACTTAAAACTGAAGTGCAAGATCATAGGAACTGATAGTCTATGCACATTCCAGGTCCCTACTGGAAGCGGTGACATATTCTCTGGGTTTCAGATTCTTATTTAGAATCTTTAATAAGGGAAGCATCGTTGAGGGTGAAATTTGGACTCATAAAACTCTGCATTAATTATATACTGACTCTGCCCCAGTAAAACAAAGCCCTTTGACAAGCGGCCATCAGATACCTTTCAGAGGGGGGAGTCTCGGCTGTTATTCTCACAGTGCCCGTGAAAGAGCACTGATCCTCTCTGGCTGTAGCTTTTGTTTCCAGCCCTTCTTTTTCAATGGTTGTCATGGAATCAACTTATTAACATATGAAAAGCCGTACACAACACTTTTCCCTTCACCCCCACCTCCCCCACCACCAAAGCCTGTTGCTAAAGCCTTAGTCCTTAATATTCATGTAAAGGAGGGTGGGGTGTGAGAACAGAAATAAAATTGTGGGTGAAAAACACAAAGACGTTTTCAACTTGCATCCTCTGGGGCAAAAATGGTTGATTTTTTTAGTTGGAATTTTCTCAATTTCTACCTTTTCACTGAATCTTCCCTAGATTATGGTAACTGTAGTCGCCTACCCTGTTACAACTGAGTTATTCACCAGAATTGATTTTAATTGCTTCATGAGTCAGAGGAAAGACTTACATGCTTCTCATGAACTATGTCAACAGCTTTTGCTTAATTTAGGGTTAATTTCCATGGCCGATTCTTCTGTTTTCTTAAAAATAATTTTTAAATTTCCTTAAAATTCTCACTTCACTATTTTCTTTAGGTTGATTTTTTAATTTCTTTAAAATTTTCCAGAAGTGGCAGAAATTTTTATTTTATTTTGTTAGAGTGAGCTTATTGGCTATCTGGACTGCAGCTCATGAAAAAGGCTAGGATTGTGTTTGCTTTTTGGAGTTGCCTGAGCCCCTATCAATAAGCCACCTCTTGTCTCTCCTTGTGTATATAGTCAAAATGATATATTGCGTTTCCATGTAAAAAATAAATCTTGCCAAATCCCCCCTAATACACTTATGTAACTGACTTGGAAAGGCTCTGAGAACACTAACAGATAGAGAGGAGACTTCTTAAAACAAAAACAACAATCTCATGAAACACATTATACTCCATACACTACAGTTATGTCGACGAAACTCCAAATCCACCTGCTAAATATTTTTGCTCAGCGTATAGACTTACCACTCTCCAACTTCCAGGCAATTTCTGAACCTGTCTCTGTTGCAATAACTTCTGCTAAGCACATAGGATGAAGAGATAATGATGATAGTTAACAAAGGATTTGAGCCTCTTACTAAGTGCTTAGAGATTTATATGATTGACTTAATACTCATAACAATCAGGGACCACTTCTGCAATTTAGGACTTAGTACACTCAATTGAGAACCTTCTTTTAGGGAAAGGAATTCTGGTAAAATATACCAAATGTGACCATGTTGATTTGTATACTCTACCTGGGTATTCCACAGATAATGTTAAATGGGGTTCCTTTGGTGTCAGCCACAAACAAAAATTTTGAATGAGTAAGTAAGAAAACAAAAGGGGAAGATAGTTATTAACTCTTATATGTAGAAAATACAAGAAAGGCACTGACCTTAAGTATGACTAAATCTGGATATCAATAAGCATCCAATATTTGTCTGACCCTTTTCCCCTCCCTCTTTCACTGCCTTCATCTCTTGGCCGTACTTGTTTCTGAAAGGGCTGCCTTAAGAGACCTCACAATGAAGACTCCTTCTGAGTACCCCAAGAAAATGACTGAAGGAAGTTCCAGACTCACATCCACTCTGAAAGAGGTTACTCCATTAGCCTGGTTCCCATGTAACAAAATCTGACTGGTCCTGCTTGGCTCATATGCCCAATTTTAAACCGTATCTTTAAAGCTAGGGGAATATCTGGCTTGTCTTGTTATAGCCTACTCCTATGGCTGGAGGTGACATATCCTTTATACCGTAGGAGAGATGAGAATGGATAAAATCTATAGCTGCCTATAGTGACACAGGCCTTTTCTCCTGTGTGTTTGAAATGAAATGTAACTCAAGTTAATTCAGGCTTTCTCTAATAACCAGCTTCCTTAATAATCTAAACTAATGGTTTAGTTTAGGTAGTAGCAGTGTGTTTATTACCATAAAATGAATAATATTAAATTGTGTTTCAGTAAAAATTTATCTAGTACCCATGCAATGTGAAGTCTTCGACAGGCTGGAAGGGATCAGTGATGGGGAGACATACGGGAGGCCCAGGTTTATGGGGAAGAGGCACTTTAAAAAATAAAAATCAATCAATCAGGATGTTTTTCCCTAGTTCCTACCACATGACCCACACTGTGCTTTGTGCATCGGAAGAGGAAAAAAGTGACAACTATCCGGGCTATCAGATGATAGAGATAATATATACCAAGTTCTCAACACACGGCTGGAGAGTAAACTGAGAAATAAAATTGGTTCCTGTCCACCAGAACAGTCTATAAGAAAGTGATGAGGCAGTGAGTTAGCCTGTGCCTGAATAAAGGAAGCCTGGAGCTCAGGCTCCCTTATTGCCCTCTGACACTCCTGGATTCTGTAATATCCTGCAAAGCCCCCGTGGTAGCAGAGGCAGGATGCAGGATTTGGCTTAACTGGGATTGGCATACGGAACCTGTAACATGGCATGCTTGTCTCCTGTATGCTAGTTGCCCTTCTACCAGACTTGAGACAGATGCTTACATGCTCATGTGATTCTTAAAGCTCTCACGACTTCTTTGCAGCCCCCTTGTTCCTGTGGTTTTCTCCTATTACACATCCAGGAGAAAGATGCTGTCCAAGGGGAGCCCAGGTCCACTCTACGGCCTCTCATCACCCTCCCGGTCCATGCACAAACAGAAATGAATGCAAATTATAGATGTGAAAATCTAAAACATCTCCTCCTGGGTGAGCCCCTAAGCCATTCTGTCACACACAAAAAGGCCTGTGTAGGCAAGGGGAGCCACCACTCTTTGGGGCATCATCATTTGGAGACTTGTCAAGGCCTTAAGGAGTTTCTGAAGTTTTGATTCACGGCAGTCATCGATCCGACTGTTATTAGGGTGCGTGTGTGTGTGTGTTTTGCTCTCTGTATTGAACCATTTGGGGAACTAACCCACTGACCATCAGATATCACTATATTCTAGTTACTTTTAAAATCACAACCATGGTTTTAAAAGTCTTACCCAAAATAGTTCATTCAACCAACCTAAAGATGTCCTTATCGTCAGTGGGTTATATTTCATTAAAGATATTTATTATAAACTCATATTTCTCCTAATAAATTAAAAAAGTGTCATTAAACAACTATCTCTAATTTTTCTATCCCCTATATGGAGTGCCTCATTTCCGATCAAATAGTCCTTCTTTTCTTCTTCAAAAATGAGTTTTGAGCACACCTCCTTAAGAAACTTTCCCTTATTAAACCCACCCTGCCTTAATCAATATATTACTTTAAGCTATATAAAAATCTATAAGAATTGGTAGTCATTCATTCCACAAATAATTATTGGGCATTTATTAGTTGCTTATTACTGCAAAAGTATTTGGGAAATAGAGAAAAAGTATAAACACGGTCTCTTCCCCCAAGAAACTTACAGTCTAGCTAAAGAGATAAGATTTACCCACAAATATTTTAAAACAAGATAATGTATGGTAAACCTAATGAACTATATGATTCAGGTATTTTCTCACCATCAGAGGAGGTGAGAAAAAGTGGAGGTGAAGAAAACAAACAATGTGTGCAAAGAGCAACATTCTCTTTAAAATCCTTTTGGAATGATGAGGCACATAAATAGATAAATCAGCAAATAAATAATACCCAGACATATTTGCAGAAGAGCCAAGGCAGATGTACCAGACTCAGAGGGTGCTGGAATCTGCTGGGCTTTATGGAGTTTCTAAGTAAGGTGGGAACATCATGCTGCAACCAGGAAGCATTCTAGACATGCAGGTCTAGAAAACTGCCTAACAGGATCTTCAAGGAAAAAGGCCTGAATCTCCAAGGATCCAGTAACTCCAGTAAACTCTACCTAGTTTTGTGTTCTTTGTCATAAAAAATCCCCCCTAAATTGCATAAAATTCCAATTCCCAGAACTTGACCCTCCCCTGCTGTGGCAAGAGATTTGCAGTGAATTATTTTGCCACAGAGATAGGCCTTGACCTGGGCTTTGAATAGAAGGCCCCCCTGCTGAGTAAAGAAAGAAATTGTATTCCAAGTGGGAAACTTTTTGTCTCTGGGATGATTTAAATGCAGACTTTCCCAGAAACAGAGGTAGACTAGATAGCCATGAAAGATCCCTTTCTGTCCTATGGTTTCATAATTTTGAAGTATCAGATACTCATACTGTGTATCAGATACATACACATAACACAGATCACACTGTAACTACAATCTCAAAATCACAGATCCCACATTTGGAGGACATGAGTGTGACCAAATCTTAAGCACCGTCCTGAGCATATGTCAGAATCCATGTGTAAACTTCAGAATTAAAAAGCCAATTTCTAGTCTCAGAACTAACTGTCATTCAAATAGAGGCTCTGAACTGCCATTTCCCTCCTTGTGTTTGTGCAGATTTAAGCTAGATGATCCATTTTTTAGATAGTGTTTTAATATATCTTCCTTCAAGTGTTCTTTCTCAGGCCTATGTTATAAGCTAAAGAACTCAGCTTGTGCCAACCAGAAGGGCTATGGAAAGCTGCCTGGTATAACTGACAGGTTGCAGAAGCTGGAGTTGAAAGACCTGGAGTGTGAGTCCCAGATCTACCACCCTCTTGAAAGTCACCTGACAAATGTTCACTGTAATGTCCATACTCAAGGATTTCTGGGAGGAATAACTAGATTAATCTGTCAGACACTCAAGGCTGACAGTATTCTAGGGTTGGAGTCTGTTGGGATTGATTGCTATAGTGGTTGTTAAATGTTAGACACTTTGAATTTCATCCTGCCTGGAGCACAATGGAAATGCCAGTTAAGAGTTCTTCCTACCACTAGCAGAACCTGCTTAGAGCAACCACAACTTCAGGACGGAGCTGATTGTTGCCTAAAGTTAGGGACCCCATTTCTCTAGATATAAACATCTCCGGGGTCATGATGGTTTTGAGTTCTTTGGGGTAGGCACAAGGGCTAATGCCCTAATAAGAAGCGAAATTGTCAGGCTGGACCCAAAGGCTCTCAATCCTGGCTGCACATAGAATCACCTGGGGAGCTTTTAAAAAAATATTTGTGCCTGGACCCCACCCTAGATGAATTAAATCAGAATTAAATCAGAATTTCTATGTGTGAAGTCATGGTGAATCTTTTCCAAGTGATGTCACTATGCATTCAGAATTCAGAACCATTGTAATTAGACTTCCATTCTGAGGCAAAGAGTACCTTACCCTAGTGTCCCTCCATCTGCAGGCACTGCAGCAAGTGTCTACTTTCTAAGTGACACCTTCTCTTATAAAGGACATACTTTATGTATACTAACCATAAATCCAAGCAAGAGAGCTGACTGCTTTGTGCCCTATGTTTTATAAGTCTCAGCCTGGTCTTTCAACAGTGCTTCCGTTCATGGGAAGAAGAATCTATTGGGCCAAAGGGATAGTCCCACACACGTATACCCTCAACTATGGTTTGGGTTCTCATGACCCCAGAGTTCCCTTTTCAGACAGCCAGAGTCCATGCCCAAGATCTTTCTAAGTCTTCTTTCCTGGGTCTGTCCATCTGAGTACAAACTGGGTACACCTCCAGGCAAAGGAGTGACCCACAGGGGCAGTTGGTGGGAGTGTCAGTGGAACTTTGACACATGGGGTAGAGCGACCTACATGAGTTTGAGAGGCCACACACATTGCAGGATTGAGCCGGAGTATGAAGAGAGAAGTGTGGACCTGGGACCGAGGACAGTGGACTGAGCAGTGAGAGGCCAGCTCTCACTGGCCATTGTGTTCCAGAATGGAACTCCAAGGAGTCAGAAACCCCTAAATTTGAACACAACATCTAAATTATCAATAAAAATATCATGGAGCAATGATAGAACATATTTTATGTTTTATTTAAGAGTTTTCAAGCTTGAATCATAACTTTTAAGTATTCAAGCATGTGGCATGTGGGCCTCCATCTGTATGCTTACACTGGGCCCCATGAATGTTAGAGGCGAACCCAAAGGACACATCTTTGCCCTGCTTCCCTCCAGGATGTTTTCTTACTTGAAATCAGCAGCCATGGAACCTTTCCAAGGCTGTTTAAATGCAATGAGAATGTGGTCCATCAAAAATGCTGTCTGGTTTTATTGCACACAAGAGGTTGTTAACTCTGGCAATCTCACCAGATTGGACTATGTTCTCATTGTCTCTTCAGCCTCCCCAGCCAGACCCTAATGGGGGAACGAGTCTGTGCCTATGAGATTTGTGGGAGGGGCTGTGGAAAATGCAATCAAGCAGATCACCAAGTGTTGAGCTGAAAGACAGAAAGCTTCTGCTCCTTTGACTTCATTTTCAATTCACTTCCTTTAGGGTTTGTTTTTTGTTTTGGTTTGCTTTTTTGGAAGCAGGAAAGAGAAAGAATGGTATTTTCCTCTTATGAAACCTGGCGCAGGATTACTGCTCTGGTCCCATAGGAACACTGTAAGGAGGCTCCCAGAGGACAAGAACTGGTTTATAGCCTACATATGAAAATGTATAAAAACTCATCATCACCCCCTTCTCCCTATTTGTCATTCTGGCAGGATTTATTAGGGTTATAGAAGGGAAGCATGGCTATGTCTTAAGAGAAGCTACAATGGGGAAGTAGTGGGAGTTGGGCAGAGTAGGCCAAAGGCAGAATTCAATTCACACTTTATATTTCTAGCACCAGTGTATGTGAACTGCTTCCTGAACTGGTCTGTATCAGTCAAGGAAGAAACTAAAAACAAACCAAGAGTTATCCTCAGGCAGTTACAGTTCCCAATGAATTAATCGGAAACCCCCAGGGGTAGGGAATTCCAGAATCTAGACAAATTTAATGGAGACCCTACCTCCACAGCTGCCAAAGCAGCTCATGGATACTTCACGCCATAGGGGTGGCTTGGCCCTGAGAGGAAATGAAAGTCCCTGAGTCTAAGCCTCTGGGGAACAAGACATAGGCCCTAGGACAGCCAGGGGATGGAGGAAGGGGGAGATCTCCAGGACAACAGTGGCCCAGAAATGTAGTGGTTGCTGATATTTCAGGGGGAATAGACATGCAGGATGGAGGCTGGTATGGGAAGTAGCCCACTCACAGGTGTTAGCATAAAAGAGCCTATTTATTCGTCGATGAGTACTATGAAATAAAAGACTCAGGTTTCATCTGCTTAGGGCAGAATGGTTGCTTTCCCCACTCTGCAGTCTGTGCTATGGCACAGAGAATGTGTGGTGCTGACCAGATGCCACTCTCGGGAAGGTGGGATTCCAGATTCAGGTTGGGTCACCTCCCCTGGTGCCATGATATCTGGAGGTTGGGGACCCATCTGTATTTCTGTATTGATGCAAATAATTAAAGGACTAAGTAGCAAAGGAGTTACCAGTCAGCTAGTCTTGCCTCAGGCTCTATGTATGTAACCCTACCGAAAGGTCACCAACACCGACTTCCTCCCAGGGCCACGGGAGCTGCAAGGGGTGGGATGGACCATCAGCTCAGACAGAATAAAATGCTTAGAGCTGGAAATGGATAGTTAGAATTGCACAAGCAGCCCGATCTTGTTCACTGGCAATAGGGAATGTTTATCAGTTCTTTGTCTCATCTAGTTTAGGGATCTACCAGAAATTCCTAGAGGGGGACAAGAGGCATCTTCACTTTCCTTTTCCAGAGCTGACATCATCCCTTACTAACATGGAACTTGGGTTTGTTATTCGTGGAAATGATGTAAATGGACCAACTCTCAACAGATTAAGTTGATAGAGCATTTGTCCAATGAGCCTGGGATGGGAAAAGAAGAACAGCGTGGAAGGGATATGTGGCTCCTCTGCTTGGACCTAGTGAGAAGGGTGAGCATTTTGCACACTGGAGACATGCTGCTTTTTTAAAGCCTCAGTTAACAAGTGCAAATACCATCTAACCCCTGAATCCAGTTTCTGGAAGCAAGTGGAGCATCCATCATCATTTAAAACACACAGAAACCCAAACCAACAAAAAAGAATGAATCCCTTACTTCTTGTGGGCATTGTGCTCCGCAAGAGATAAAATAAGCCTCTCAAGCAACAATTGACAAGAATGGAAAGATGTAGTCTCAGGGATTCCTGGGACACCAGCTGAGGTAGGAGTCTGAGACAGCTCTCCCATGGCTTCCCCCTGCCCTCAGTCTCAGTTGGCCTGCGGAGTCATTCCATGCCCTTGGACAAGTTCTATGTAGCATTATCTTCTGCAATATGTTCACGTGGGGATAGTCAACTTGGCAACTAATTATCACTAATCTATAAAGGCCACCAAAATATCACAAGAATCAATGTTTATTGATCCCATTCTCAGTGTCTTTGAGGAAGAAGGAAAACATATTCTACTAAGACAAACCTATCATAGCTGAGTACCTTTGGGAAATGGCAGGATGATCATCAACTGAAAGTCATGATCATGGCTGAATTCTGACAATGAAAAGCGTTCAGCACTTTAGAGGCGTGTTTTATTTTGTCATCTAAATTTTAAACACCTTATTATGTCATCAACGAATGGAGCCTTAGAAAAAGCAGAGCAAAAAAAGGAGTTAAAAAAAATCACTGAAGGGGTGCCTGGGTGGCTCAGTTGGTTGAGACTGCCTTCAGCTCAGGTCATGATCATGAAGTCCCAGGATCAAGTTCCTCATCAGGCTCCCAGCTCCATGGGGAGTCTGCTTCGCCCTCTGACCTTCTCCCATCTCATCCTTTCACTCTCTTTTTAATAAATAAATAACATCTTTAAAAAAAAATCACTGAAGATTGGAAAAGTGTTGCCAATATTTTTCAGAAAATGTTCTAATTGGCCACTGAAAGGGAACAAATTGGTAAGAACCTGGTTTATATACAATATTTAATAAAAGATTCATCTTTCTGCATCCCCAATGAGATGAGTATTGGGCTATTTTGCAAACATTATTTTGAAAGAATATTAAATCAGGCACCGACTCAAGTTGCTTTAGGTCCTAGTCAGTCCTGCTGGTATTCTTTCCAAACAACAAAAAATTTTTTTCTAGAATAAATAACTAAAGATCTACTGAAATTGTTCATGGGCCAAATATAGCAAAACCACTGTTCTAAAGACAGTAAAATAGATATTTCCCCTGGAAAGTACCTACTGATAAAAAATAATAGACTGAAGAGCCGAATATATTCCAGTTTTCCTGGTGGTCTTAATTACTAAAGTAGTTTGATTACATGGTTAATCAAATTGACTGGATTAGGTTAAATGACTAGGAGGGAAAGCACATTGATCCTTTTTGCTGGGTGGTAGTTTGTGTCAAATAAATATGGTCTTTCCAAAGTATCCATGGGGAATGAGATTTCCTATTGTTCTTTGATAAATTTTTCCAATGATTAAATGCTTTAAAACTCAAACATTATTTTTCACATCTAATCTAAACTTTCTTGGTGTAAACCTAGTTTCTCTTTGCTCAAGATCACTTTCAAAACATAAGTGTCCTCACATCTTCATTTTCCACCCTGAAAAATTATCCATCTCATTCAGAATAAAATCCCAACTCCTTAATATTGCCTAAAATACCCATCCATAATCTCTCTAATCACTTCTTCATTTCTCTGATCTCACCTCCTCCAACTCTGCTCCTGCTTACTCTGTTTTAGGCACATGACACCTGATAGCTATACAAAACACTAGCCGCTTGCCTGCCCCAGGGTCTTTGCACTTGCTGTTTATTCCTCCTAGAGCCATTGTTCATAGATATCTACCTAGCATGTTTTCTCATATCATTCAGGTTTCTGCTGAATATTGCCTGACCAAAGAGTCTTTCCCTGATATCTCTATATTTAAAAAGCTACTCTAAAATTGTCCAGTTCCATATGTTTCTCCATTTACCTTTCTTTCCCTTCTAAACATTATTTTTCTTTTGAGAGAGAAAGAGTGAGAGAGTATGGGTGCAAGTGCAAGCAAGCCTGGGGCAGGGCAGAGGGAGAAGGAGAGAGAGAGAGAGAGGAAAACTTAAGTAGGGTCCATGGCCAGCGTGCAGCTGGATGTGGAGTTCAATCTCACAACCCCAAAATCATGACCTGAGCTGAAATCAAGAGTCAGATGCTTAACCAACTAAGTCACCCAGGCACTACATAACATTCTTTCCTTCAAATATTTATATATCTATTGTATGTCTCCAGGTATAAGGTTTATGAGATCAGGGGCTTTATTTTTGTTTACTGCTTTATCACCTACACCAATTACAACCCTTCTATAAGTATTATTGAACATCTCTATGTGACAGATGCTGAGACATACCAAAATCAAAAGTGTGCCAGAAAGATGTGGAAGCAGACATTTCCAGTGAGAAGGGTGGAATGTCAAGGGGCCATAAACTTTGTGAACTCTCCTCTTTTCTATTCTCCAGCAAAGCAAAGATAAAGAGTATAAACTTTTTTAAAAATATGAGTGTCCTATTTTGATTGCTCTTGCACTTCTTAATGGTCTTCTCTTTATCTTCAGACTAATTTCTCTCATTCATAAAATATTTTTAAGAGGCTGAATTTTCCCTTACACAAAAGGTAAAGATTTTGTGGTTGCAAAAGGACGTGACACATTTTGTGAATTAATTCATCATTTTTGACTCTTGCATATAACCTGAAGTCATAGTTTCTGGCAAGATTAATTATAGACAAACTCAAGCAATTTTAGAGACTGAAATTGGTCTAAGCTCAGGAAAAATATCAGGAGTTAAGATATTTATCTGATGTTCATCTGTGCATTTAAAGAGAATGCCCACAATGAATGTAAGCCCTACCCAGATGGCAGCAGGCTGGTCTTACTCATCACCGTGGTAGCCACCTGCCACCTCACAGAGTGCCAGGTCCTGGTGAATCTGTTAGGGAGCAACTGGTTCTGTGAAGGCTTCAGTGTGTTCAGTCAGTGCTTCCACCTTCACTCTGATCTTCTTGGATATTTTCCTTTGTTACAGTCATGTATTGTGTCTTCACCACCTACTCCCACAAAAATTATGGTGCTATCTCTCTAGAGAGAAGTGAAAATGTTATCTTCTCAAGCAGTTCTTTGATTGTGAGCACCCCACCCCTGACTTCTCAGTATTTCTACTTCTCGTCCCACCCAAATAAATACCTCCTACAGCCTTTGAAACAGATAATGAAGCTAATTTCTTTTAATGAGCCACACAAGGGGTTTGAGTTTAGCTTGAGACTTCCACCAAGATTTAGGACAGTTCCTATGTTGTCAAACATGTTTAGCCATCCCAATGGGGAACTTTATTCTACTGCTTCCTACACAGCAAGGAGAGGGAGAGAGAGAAGTGGTGGCAGGTTATGGGAAATAGGAGAAAGGCCTTTCTCTTAACTGTGGGGATTGTCAATGGTTGATATGGAAGATTACACTGGAACAAAGATTGCATTGCCAGCTTGTGTAGTTTATGCTCTACTTGTACTACATTATGATAGACTAGTTCTATTGTCTTGGCAGACAATAGAGGGTTTTATTTCAACATTATGTACAGAATGCCTGTATGGTCTCTTTCTTCCCTCTTCCAGATGCAGGAAGATATTGAGTATCAGATTTCTGAAGGAGCCATGTCAAAATGAGGAGGTATAAACATTTCCTTTTTTTCCCCTTCTTCCCCCCGTCAGCTTTCAAAGCCCAGTATTCTGTTGTTTGTGAGAGAAGACTAAGTCGGAACCTATTAGAATGAGGCCTTCTCGGGCAACTCTGCACAAACAAAAATGAATTATAAAATAGGATCCTGAAAGACTGATTTCCATGCCAAACACCTGAAAGGTAAGTCTTTAAATGATTTAAGGAAAAAATGTTTTAAGCATAAATACTCAGAAAATTCTGCTTTTAGGTAAAATTTCTTCTCTTTCTTTCCCCTCCCTGTTCCTGCACCATCACATACACGTGCAAAACCATAAATTGTATATTCTTTGGTAGATACACAAATGCACAACCAATGTACATTCACAGTAATTGTTTCAATTAAACCATGGCTTACTGGTATCACCTGCTGGGAGGTATAGTCGGTGATATCATCAAAACTTGTATTCAACTGATCGTTATGTTCTTTCAGATGTTTTGATTTTTCTCTTCCCATTGATGAGTCAGGGATGATCCTTAAATAGACATTTTCATGCAGGCAGCCTGTAGATTGGGATATACTCAACACAAAGTGAAGAATTAGCAAGTCTTTTTCTTTTTTTAATCTGAATAAGAGACAAAAATTACTCCAAATAATCCATGACAACAATCTAATGTCATTGTCCTAAATTTTCTAAATTATCCATGCCAGTTTCAGCAATTAAGGATAGTTCCTTGTTAGATGAGAAACCCTAGTCCTCCACATATGCTCAACCTTAATTATTCCCAATTAGGCTGTTTCATCAAAAGTTTGGTCTGGTCAAATTATTTGACTGTTAAGTAATTGCCACCTAAAGCTATCCTGACCTGTCTCCTGTGAAAGGAAATTGGTGTAATGAGAATACTGCTTTTGTGCCACCTTGTATACTTAAACTTTCTGTGCTACAGTTTCCCCATCTTTGAAACAGAAATCCTTCATGGTTCTCAGAGAGACAGGTGAGAGTTGAACAGGTAATGTCCCTAAGGTCCCTTGTACTTGCAGAGTGTGGGGGGAGTGAACGGTTGGAAAAAGTCTATTGGGTGAAGATGATGATAATCATTACGTATCACTTGATGTATGTCTTTTAAATCACTAACTGAGTCCATTTCATAAGTAAATCATGGGCACAATGTCTGCAAAATAACTTGCTAACATCTTTTGAAGGTTTACCAGCAGCACAACTAATTTAATTGATTCACCGATCAACACAAACTCAGTTCTCTGGAGAAATAAAATAACACTCCCATGTTACATATCTTCTCTTCCTTTTATTCATACTGCTACCACTGTCGTTCCAATCTTAACACATCACACCTTGAGTGTTGCCATAGTTTCCCAACCGCCCTTCCTCCCTCATGTGGTTCATCCTGAAGATTGCGCTCGATCATTTTCTTAACGTGCAACAAAATCACCAAGATTGTACTTAAAATTTTTGACTGCCTCTTCACTGCTGATGGAATTAAGACCAAACCGTTTAGCCCAAAATTCTAGGCTCCCAACTGTTCCTCCAGTCTCCAGCTCTACTCCTCCTCAAGGTTGAGGTCTAAATGCAACTCATTTTGGATTATTTCCTGATCATAGAATGCCCTTCTCACCTCCATGTCGTTGCCTCAGCTGCAGCTTCTCTGCCCAGCACTGCCCTCCACTCTTTACCAAAAAGAGAAGTCTACCCTTCAGCTTTCCAAATAGTATTCCCAGTACAGCCAGAATCCCTTCCATTTCAGATTTCTGGAGCTCACGGTCTGCATCACAGGTATGGCATGTCATCGCTGCCCGGAATATTATATGTATGGGTACAGGTCTTAGCCCTCCCACCAGAATACAACCCAAATATCTTGCATGGCATATTATCTGGCACAATGCCTTGTTGGAGAAGGAAGATGGTGCTGCCTACATATTCTCTTAGTAAGTGAATTAATAAAATCAATAAAAATAAAAACAGAGCTATAAGGGAAAAAAGAAAGAAACAAAGGAAGGACCATCATTTTTTAAAAGAATGGAAAATCATTTTATCGGTCAGTAAGATGACCACATAGAATGTGAACAAAACATGCTATAAACCATTTCTTAAGAAAATCCCAAGTGGAAGATGATAACTTTGTACCAGAACTAAATACACATGTGTCGAGTCTGCATCAGGACTAAATACATTCAACCTAACACCATGGTTTTGCAGGTCAAGGCAAAGGAAAACTTTACCATCAGCGGATGCTCTGGTATGTCAGAAATGGACTTCTCATTTGCATTATTAAATATCTGGTAGTTAACTCTGAGGCAAGCATCCTAAGAACTTCACTAGAAAGCAAAGACTTTTGAGGAATGCATTAATCACTCTGCCTCTAGACTTTCCAGCCTGCCTCTAATCTACAGATTCTGGACATGAGCGACAGCCTCTAGCTGGGTTTCCCGCTTGCAGCCCAGTCACCTCCACTCCCTGCAGACTAGCCAGCCCCCACAGCCTGAAAAGGCCTGAGCCAGTTCCTTTACTTCTCCTGTTGCTACTATTTCTCCTGACTGGAGATTTGGTGCAGTTCAGGGCATTTGGATACTGACAGACTCTTTCAGGTTGCCTGAAGTCTGAAGTCAAGGGGAGATCCTCGTCAGCAACCAAAGACCTCTCCCTTCAGTCCTGGATGGATTTTCCTAATTGCAATGCATTTTTTTTAAAGATTTTATTTATTTATTCAACAGAGAGAGATCACAAGTAGGCAGAGAGGCAGGCAGAGAGAGAGGAGGAGGCAGGCTCCCCGCGGAGCAGAGAGCCCGATGTGGGCCTCGATCCCAGGACCCTGGGATCATGACCTGAGCCGAAAGCAGAGGCTTTAACCCACTGAGCCACCCAGGCGCCCATGCAATGCATTTTTACAGATATTAATATCCTTAGAGTTTCTTTGTGCCACTAACCGTGTAAGTGTATAGATAGAATTTACCACCCGCGAGAGTCTCTAATTATTTAATATAAAGCCATCCATTTTGTCTTTACAATTCCAACATCTGGACATAAGCCAAGGCAAGCGTATACTTCAGCTCAGTATTTAATAATGAATTTCAAATGCATACAATAAAACATGAAAGCTACACCCCTCTCCCAAGATGTCTTGTCAGTAAAGCAACAGTGAACCCATGATCAATTCAAAAAGATGATTCAATTCACAAGATAGTGCGTGTCTGGGTAATGAATTCCATTAAAGCTATGCAGAAATTCAGAGTTGAAAGTCTGAAAGCATTTGCAAAGATAATGTTTACACTAGTCCTTAAATACTCTGGCAAGGCAAACCCTAGAAGATAATAAGTCGATGATTGAAGGGTGGAAGAGAGACAATATCACAACCATTAGAAGGCTTTTGAATTATCTAATGGAATACCTTACCCTATATTTTTAAATTTTTCCTATGAGAAACAACCCACCAGAATTTATTGTTATAAGGCTTTATTTTTCACACAATAAAAAGTAACTACCATACAATTAGATTGCCAATTGTAAGTCAATTTAATTAAGGAATCAACTTAAATACACCATGCATACATTATTCTTTTATATCAAAAGTCCTGGTGTTGCACTGATCTCAAATATTCCCTGTCTTCCAAGTATGACATGATAGACACACTCTGGCCGTCTGCATGTGCTTTCCCATAAATGTCATTTTCAGAAACCTATACCATAGCTTCATAGATCAAGGAATAAAAAGTATATGAAACCAAAAGGCTGTTCTCCACCTTGTGTTTCAGATCATTTACACCAGGGAGTCCTGTTGATCACCTGGTGTCCATTGGCTTCACTGACATGGATGGCATGGGTATAAGAGTGAACGAAGAGGCTGGGTCATGTGGTTTTAAGGGTGGATGCCAGAAATTCTACCAAGAAAGCTTTCCCTTTGTCTTTCACGTCTTTGCTCCTTCAAAACACAGACCTTTAATGCACATATCACTCATGTGTATATTGGTGATAGTGGAAGATTTGGGAGTGTCAGGACTTGGAAGGGAACTGGGAAGAACAATAGCGAGAAGACAAAATTGGTAGAACGTCTATAGAGCTGGTGACTTCAGGTTCTTAAAGAAAACCCTCTTGCAATAAAACTACAGTCATATGAAAGAAAACAAAGTCACACGTAACAAATTAAATTATAGAAAGACATGACGAAAGGTGTTTTAAGCACTGAAAATATTATTGTTAGGAAGACCATGTAATTTATCATTCAAATGGGGAACCAAAAAGGGCTACCATTTTTTTTAGGAGGACAAACAGGTAGACTAGAATGTATGGTTATCCTACTTAAACATCCATTTTTAGGCATGAAAAACTATCGCTATCTTTCTGGCACATTGGATAATTAATTTTCATCTTTCATTGTCCTCCAGAGTTGAAGGACTGAATCCATAGCTACAACTGTTTACAAATGCAATTGATTTTCAAATTCCTGATCTAGTTTTCTGTAACATATTAGCTGCTTAGTTAATTCAATAAACTTTTCACTGAGAGTGGACCTTGCTTGGGCTGACGAGTGGCAGGCACATAGGGCTGCAAAAGTTGGATGCTTCCCCAACAGAGAGTCGGTTCTCTCACACAAGACAGAGATGGCTCCTGGAAGACTTTGAGACAAGAAGGATCTAGGAAGGAGACTGAGTCCTTGCAGGAGGAAAAGAAGGAACAGGCTGATTAAGAAAGAATGAAAAGGAGAGCTCCTAAAATCTCTGTGACAAAACGAGTGACTGGCTTCTTTCTTTTACAAAGATATGCAACCATTTTACTTCCATGTTTCCACATAAGTGGCATTGGACTGATTCCCATGATGCCAAGCTATGGTTACCCTTCTCCTTCCTCTCCTTAAGAAGTAGAGACTGTGTGATTTTATCATCCCTAAGGAGAGGCCTTCATGGCCCAAAGATAGGATCTGTCACCAGGACTAGATTCTGAAGCACATGGAGCACTTGTGTGACCTGTTTTGATTTTGTGTTCTCTGTGTAGGAAATAGAAAGTATCACTCAGGAAGTTCTAAGGTTTAACCTCCTGAGCTAAGTTAAGAACAACAACAAAAGCAGTGCTGAGAATGGTGCACAGATTTTAATATAAAGACCTGCAAACGCTTTCGATTCTACACTATGCTTTTTGTCAAAAAAGCGGACGGGGCATTTTAATGTGATCACGTGCACATACCAGGCCCTGATTTTCCTAAATTGCACTCACTAAATGGAATTCCTTTACCAAAGCACAGCTCCATTTCCCCCCTAAGGGGCATACTATTTAAATTCTCCAATGAAACTTGATTCTGTACAGTTCAAGGTTGAGCCAAAGCTGTAATAAATCCACCTTTAAACACTTCCACTTATTTATCAGGAGGCTTTAAATTATTTGATTCTATATATTCTATTTTAATAGACCAAAATATATACAGCCAGGGAACTTAATCCCTTAGCCTTTTCACCTACTTATTCTCTGTTTATCACTTCACTTTGATGAGAAACACATTTATTACAAAGCTATTGGCTGAGGACAACATAAAGTGGATAGCTTTGCTGATGGTTTCGAACACAGAGAAAAGCTAATGGCGACTTTCCTTTCACATTTTCCTTTTCCCACTGTTGCACCGCTGTCAAAGAAAGTCATCTTTAGGCAAGACTTCTAGATGTGTTTTTCAAAAACTCTGAGTAAACTTAATTTTGAAATCTTTAAAATGCCAGCGGCGAGGGTTGCCTTGCACACAGCCTCTAGGAGAGCAGCCCAGGTTGTCATGGTGAAATGGGTCAGTGCCGTTCGCCAGGCAGCCCGTGAGACTGCGAGCGGGCTGCTGGCGGAGTGGTAGCAACGCAGGCCAAAGCAGTCTCCGATCTATAGCTGAATCTAGGTCACCGGGATTCTTTGATGCTGCAGCTGTCCATGTGGGACTTCCATCTCCAGCAGGGTTCACAAAGCTCTCGTGCACGCTGGGCATCCCCTGAAGCTGTAAACATTGCCATTTCGCTCCATCCCCTCCTTCTGTTGGCCATGTGTGATTCTTTGGATTAATTGAGGATTCCCAGCCATGTGAGCTGGAAAATATTCTGTGTGTGTGTGTGTGTGTGTGTGTGTGTGTGTGTGTGTGTGTGTGTGTGTGTGTAAGAAAGACACGGAGAGACAGAGATCTTGCTTGGGAGCCTGCATGCTGAAATTGCTATTTAAATGCATATTTCTACAGAGTAAGCTAAATATTAATATCACATTCCTCTGTTAATGTAAACACCAGCAGCAAGATTTGGCAGCTCATAAAACGAGGAAGAACTTAGGCTTTTCTCCATATGCAACATGTGCTTTTTTTTTTTTTTTGCCTGAGTACCATTTAAGTTAATACTGTATCTTCAGTGTGTCTAAAATAGAAGGAATGCAGTGAGATTGGCAGGGAGATGAGAGCGAGGGCTTGAGCATGTGGGCACCCTTGACAGTGTGGCGTGGCTCCTGTTGCTGGGAATGCTCTTCATCGTCCTGCATCCCTCCTTGTTGGACTAGACACTATACATTTTTGTCCATTTATTTGACATTACTTGTTAAGTTAACATTACCTTTTCCATTCTATTTGAAAGCAGCAATCTGCATTTTTCATATAGACAAACGATCTTCTTTAGCATTTATATTTTTATGATTACTTTTTTCTGTTGTTGGTTTTCCCCTGCGGACACATTTTTCATTTGAATAGCAAACTTTTTTTTTTTAATTGTTCATCCAAATATCAGTTAGGGTTTCCCAGTTTTGTGGCTAAATGCCAAATGCACACACCTACACACACACACACACACACACACACACACACACACATACATACACACAATTTCTCAATTTAGCTAAAGAGAAACAAATAAAAAGCCTTTCCATCTCTACAATAGCAGATCAATGAGGTAGGAAGATTTCTACTTATCTACCTCTTTCTTTAAAGAAAAATGTTGAAATAAATATCTGAAAGCAATATGACATTGAGCCCCAGATATCAAACCACTGAAAAAGAGTGGTGGAAGGCAATGCTTGATGGGATGTGGGCCATGTGGAAGGATTAACCTTGAAAAGGAAAAACAGCACTCTGAAAGTAGAGGGAAGAAAGCAAGAACCGTTACCTCCCTCCCTAAATTTGAAGGTGTAAGCCCTAAACCCCAGGACCTCAGGATGCAATTGCATTTGGAAACAGGACCTCTCAAGAGGCAATTAAGGTTAAATGAGGCCATACGGGTGGGGCCCCGGTCCAACATGACTGGTGTCCTTATGAGAAGAGGGAGAAATAGCAGGTGCACAGAGGAAAGGTCATGCGAGGACACAAGGAAAAGACACCATCTGCAAGCCAAGAAGAGAGGCCTCAGGAGAAACTAAACCTGCCAACATCTGGATCTTGAGCTTCTAGCCTCTAGAACTAGGAGAAAATAAATTTCTGTTGTTTATGCCACTTAGTCTGTGGTATTTGGTTATGGCAGCCCTAGTAAACTAATACAGTTACAAACACAAATACATTTGGATGTTCAGGAATTTGAGCAAATTTTGGCCTCTGCTAGGCATCTAAGACCATCAGTAATGAAGACGACTACCGTCTTAATCAGTGTGAGTTATGTGCCAGGAAGCCTGCCCACCCTCCGTGCACTGTTCCACAGAATCTTCACTGCAACACCGGGAGATGAGCGCTGTCATTGCCCCCGTCTCACAATAGGGAATTGTGTGTGTGTGCGTGCACACACATACATACACACGCACACATACACGCACGAGCTCAGGGGGCGAATCAGTGGACCAGAATCTCAAAGATGGCCAGTCAGACAGTAGGTAGTCTCCCTCCATCTTTGACCACCACACAACAGTCACATTTCCAACCACATGGCCCCCCTGGGGTCCCTCCAGTAGAAAACACATCTTCCCATTCCCATCATGCCCTGTTAGGAGTACACCCTGCCTGCTTCCTCCTTGAACCTTATCTGCCATTTCAAAATCCAGGTGAGATTGTAGCAACAATAGAAGCCCACTTATGCTCTCGGCTTCTTCTGTATCCTAGAATATAACATTCTATGCATTCCTATAGCACTGCCTGTGTATTGCTGGGAATTGTCATTAATTATCTGCCTGGAGGTATGTCCATCTCCATGTCTAGAGAAAAAGCTTCTTGAGGGTAGGGGCTCTACTGTGGACTTCCTCCCAGCATCTATTACCAGACTAGCATATAAAGATACTTAAGAAACACTATTTGACTGAAGCTTCCAAAAATAAATTTCAATACAAGACACTGTAGCTAAACTTAAAATCTATGAAAACACCTCAATAATAATCTGAGAGGTACAATTTCAGCTGTATTAAGAGTCTGGCCTGCCTTGTCCCTTTGAGACTCTACATGGGTGTGGTGCCCAAGGGAAGGTATACAAGGACAAGGGGGAGCAAATCCAGTGGCCCTCAGCTGAGTTCAGAGCTGTTTTGCTACTCATGCATCCCAACACTCCCCTTGCATGCTCATTTCCAACATTCACCAGTTTTTAATTAGACAGTTTGTTGTGTAGGAGATGCAAAGTTTTAAATTCAGATACTTAATACCTGAGAAACCTTGAGCAAGTTAATGTCTCTGAATTTCAGTTTCTTATTTGCAAAAGGATGATAATAATTCTTACTTCAGCATCCCCACCATAGCCTTATGGGGTTGTAGTAGTTTAAAAACAATTTATGTAAGATGCCCAACACACAGCAGATATTCAGGATATGTTAAGGCTGCCTTCTTTCACTTCTTTCTGTGCCAAATGTTAAAAAAAAAAATCAACAAACTGTCACTGGTAATTAAATTGCTCTGCATAGCCATTGGAAGAGGGTTCCAATCATACTGATATTTAACATTTGATTAAAGATTTGCTGTTTACAAAGGACTTTTATGAGCCTTAACATTTGATCCTTAGAAAAAGTTTCATGAAGGAATCAAAGCAGGAATTCTTACCATTTCAATTTTAGAGGGAAAAAAAATAAAAACCACTATAAGTCCTCTATAGAACAAGTTACTCAATCAAACTTACTGAACTGGAAAGTAACAAAGCTCAGGTTTAAACCCAGAGAATCAGGATCTTTCTGGGAAAGCACAATAACTCCCTGAACTGGGCTCTGGGTAAGGTGACCGTTCTGAAAAATACAGTGCAAACGTTTAGCACACATTCTGTGAACATTTGTGACCAAGGGTTCTGCTGCATTTTTCTCCAGTCTTCCTTAAGTTATACTCCCTTCTAGGAGTATTCTCAGCATAAAGGAAAAAATTATCCCTTTCCCATTTCCAGTAGTATAAGAACATGGTGATATCTATCCAATTTTCTTCCAAGTGAGGCATAGTGAAAAGGCTGGGAAGGATTGTGTGCATTGCATAGCTTGATTCAAATTATTTTTCATGTTGATGCCTCAGTTTTTAGTGGTAAAATAGAGTCAATTTAATTGTGGTTTTATGAGAAATAATTCATATAAATGTTAGTGATACGATTTGTTAAGTTTGCAAATGTATTAACCTCAAAATAATAAAGCTAGAAATGACTTTCTAAAAATTAAATTGACAAACCAAAAAACTGGAAAATAAAATTTCAAAATTATACTATGTATGAGGTCAAAAGACACAAAATACTTAGGGATAAATCTGACAAAAATCTCTGCAAAAGCGTCATACAGAAAAAAGATTAGACATTACTAGAGGAATATTTACAGATTTGAATAATGGAAGTATATACATACTATGCTCATGAATCAGAATTAGTATTATTCTCTACTTTTAGCCAATTAATCTATAGATTTTATGTAATCCCAATCAAAATCCCAACAGATCTAACTTTTTAAAGAAATTGATAAGTTGTTTCAACAATGTGTATGAAAATGCAAAAGATCTAAGGGAAAAAAATTTGAAAAAGACAAATAAAACTGAAGAACTTACACTATTTGATTTTAAGACTTACTGTGAAACAATCAAGGGAGTGGAATAAAATGGAGAGAAAATAGACCCAAACACGCATGATGACTTTGTGTCAGGGAAAGATTTCTTTACTAGGTCAGAAATAACACTAAAAATAAAATAAAAATTTTACTACATTGGATGTTATCAAAATTAAATCCTTTATTTTCTTCAAGAGAAAAATCAAGGAAATGAAAAGGGAGACTGGGAGAAAATATTTGCAATGCATATAATTGATAAAGGAGTATATCCAGTATTTGTAAAGCACTTTTCCAACCTAATAAGAAGACAAAAAATATAATTTATTTAAAAGGGTAAAAGACTTCAGTAGACTCTTCACAAAGATATATAATTAGCCAATAAGTATGTGAAAAGATATTCAACATTAGTCACTTGGGAAATGTAAATTAAATTAAAAACCACAATGTGATGTTACTTTATGTCCACTAGAGCAGCTAAAATTAAAATGACTGCCAATATAAAATATTGTCAATGATGGGGAGCAACTGGAATTCTCGTACATTGTTGGTGAGAGTATAAAATGGTACAACTACTAGCAGTTTCAAAGTTTTTTTATTGAGTTAAAAATAAACTTGCCATATGACCCTGCAATTCCACTTTTAAGTATTTACTAAAGAGAAATGAAAATGCATGGTACAGAAAAGACTTGTACACAAAGGTTCACTGTTCGGGCGCCTGGGTGGCTCAGTGGGTTAAAGCCCTTGCCTTCAGCTCAGGTCATGATCCCAGGGTCCTGGGATCGAGGCCCGCATCGGGCTCTCTGCTCAGCGGGGAGCCTGCTTCCTCCTCTCTCCTCTCTCTCTGCCTGCCTCTCTGCCTACTTGTAATCTCTCTCTCTCTGTCAAATAAATAAATAAAATCTTAAAAGAAAAAAAAAAAGGTTCACTGTTCATAGCAGTTTTACTCACAATAGTCCAAACCTGGAATCAACCCAGTACCCATCAACAAGTGAATAGATAAACAAATTGTGGTATAGTCATTCAACTGAATATCCTACTCACTAAAAAAATGAATGAATTACTAATGTACACCACAACAAGGATAAATCACGCAGACATGTTGAATGAAGGGAGATGATACCAAGAATTGGTATGATTCCATTACATGATATTTCAGAACAGATAAAATTAATCTATAATAATAGAAACCAGATTAGTGGTTTCCTAAAGTAGAGGAGGAGGAAGTGACCATAAGTGGCACAAAGGAACTTTCTGGAGAGGTGGTATTCTATATTTTGATCGGGGTATCATTCCACGGTGTCATCAACCTGTATACCTGAAATATGTGAACTTCACTGCATATAAATTATACTTCAAAAAAGTTGATCTTTTAAAAGATGAACTTGGTCAAATTTCTAATATTCTTTTTCCCTCTCACTTCATAAAAATTTGTGAAGATCCTTCTCTTCTAGGTTAGACATTAGTCTATACTGAGGGCTACCTGCTCTATACTGAGTCTATACTGAAGTTAGAGATCAATCTATACTGAGGGGATTTTACTGAGCTTCCCTCTCAGGTATACCAAATACTATTCTCCTCAGACCAACAGTTCCAATATTCTTTAAATGGTGAGTGATAAAAGAGGGTCATATTCTAAAACTACCAACAAAATTAGTTAATAACTAGACCTACAAACCAGACAAGTTCTGCAGGCTTTTTAAAAACATTTTATTATGGACAATTATAAACATACATAAAAGAAAGTACAGCATAAGAAATCTTTGTGTGCCCATCACCTAGCTTCAAAAATCATCATTATATGGCCAATCTTGTTTGACTATAACCCTATTGCTCCCCTTCTGCAGCTTCTCAATGAATATTTTAAAGCAAATCCTAGGTGTCATGTCATTTCATCTGTAAATACAAGAAGCTCTAAAATTGTGATTTGTTTGCTCATACTGTATTCTCTGCCTAAAATTCCTAACCTTTTGCCAGGAATATAGCTGAATCTTTCTCATCTGTCAAATGAGACCTTTTCAGAAAAACCTTCCCTGATCTCCTTATCGAAATAGCTCACATCTACCTTGGCCCCACTACTTTTTGTCCTGGTAATTTTGGGCCATTTGTAATTATTAGTTACTGGTTTTTCTGTCTTCTCAACTATACTCAAAGTGCCAGGGGACCAGCACTAGCACAGTGCCTGAAAGGTGATTAATAAATGATAAGTCATCATTGTTAATGAATTTTCCTGACCAGATAATCTGCTACAACTTTTCAGAGGTCCATAATTAACTTTCTTCTATATGTGGTTATGCTCTGGATAACCACCAAAGGTGAGTTGGCATTGCTTTCATAATTTTCAAAGCCTAGGGTATAAGGAGATGTCAAATAGAGCCGATGGGTATGTTTCTTCTTTTGTATATTATTTTTTAAAGATTTTTTATTTATTTATTCGATAGAGAGAGAGAGATTACAAGTAGGCAGAGAGGCAGGCAGAGAGAGAAGAGGAAGCAGGCTCCCCGCTGAGCAGAGAGCCCGACGCGGGGCTCTATCCCAGGACCCTGAGATCATGACCTGAGCCGAAGGCAGAGGCTTTAACCCACTGAGCCACCCAGGCGCCCCCACTTTTGTATACTTTTATAAGAATCATGGAATGTTATAAATGGAAGCAGCTTGAGAAATAATCTACATTCATAGATTTGTTGGCTTTTAGAATGAAAAGAATCCTTGGATAACATTTTGTTGAAGACAGTTCAAGGTTTTTCAGTTAACAGATAACAAAATGTCACAACCCACACCTAGAGTTGCAGAATTTATGATTTACAAATGGCCAATAATCTGAGATCTTTGCCTAGAAACATAATCTACTAACTTGAGTGAGAATTTAATTTCATGAAACATTACAAAAATCACTCAATTTTATTTTTATCTACACCTGGTATACTCAGTTAAGCTATTTATTCAATAAATACTTATTTTACATCCATCATGTAATAAAAACTCCTCTAGGTGGTTAGGGATATGTCAGTGGAGGATATAATAACCCTGGAATGGGAACAGAGATATAGTAAGAGACACCCTTGAACCCAGAAGTGTCCAAATATCTAATATAACTTAGAGTTTCGGGTAACCATTCAACCAAGTTTGATTCACACAGAAGAGTGTCTTCCATCCTATTTTCTCCAAGAAGTTATGTCAAATATTCTGTCCATTTCCATCATCATTCATTCACTCTTGCCAGGGGACTAATCCCAAGATATGGCATAAAAAATTTAGGTTGCCACAATGATAGTTTCTTCTGCACTGGGTATGGAGTCAGGGGCAATGTCAGAGGGCAAGGGGCAGCATCAGGGTGGGTGGGCTGGCCAGCAGGAGAGAGTGCACTCTTCCCCAAAGTAGAGCAGAAGCAACACCCCCCCTCCCCCGATCATCTCAGTCAGGGTGATGTTACTATTCTGTTCTCTGTCTCTCCAGTGTTCTTTTCTTCCACCACCACCACCACATGCGAGGGAGCTTGTCTAGTTCCATGGCAAAATTCTTCTCATTCTCTGAATATTGGCTATCCTGGGAATTCTAGCAAGACTTCCTGCTTTACCTGGACACTACCAGCCCATGAAGTATCCACTTTGGATGACAACAATATAACAGCCAGCACAGCTAGTCTAACAAGGGTGGATTTTTGAAACAATGGGATACTAAAACTACAGTGTTTTTCCCTCCTAGAATAGAAAATAACATGTATTGCTTTTTTAGAGTTATAAAATAATGCAAATTTCCTATTTTAACATTTCAGATCTCAGTTGCCAAGTAACAAAACCACAAGTTCTCCTATTTTCCATAACCTTTCAAAGTTTATGTTTTTGGCGTACTTCAGGGCAAGGAGGAACTTGTTGCTAAATATATTGGATATTCTGCCTCCAAGAAATTTGGGGATTTCTCGGAACAACCTTGGGGGTAGAAGGGGGTGATCGAAAAGTCACTGCTGGCTTTTCCTTTCTGAGCTGGTGATTCTATTACTACGGAGAGACAAAGACTAATTGTTCTTTTCAGGATGAATGTTGCTTTCAGAAGCCAGAGGCACTTCTGAAAAGATGGAGTAATAACCTTGGTGAGTTCAGAAAAGGGTATGTTGGGGATCAAGACTAGGATTCTATCTTCCTTGTAGGTAGTATTCGAACGATCTGAAACCTGCAGAATTCTAGTCGGTGCACAGACTAGCCCTGGGTCTTGTCTTGCTGGCCCACATCCATGGTGAAAATTATATACCTCCTGCCTCTAAATTCTTGTAGATCTTATTTTATACATAAGCTCTTGGTACCTATCATATGTTGCCCCTGTTATTGGTGCTATTGTGCCTATGATACATCCTTAACTAGATCATAGGCTTCCAGGGAACAACTATAGCTTATATTTGTTGTATATATATCCCGCCACCCTAGGGAAAATGCTCTATACCTAAGTTCTAAGTAAGTATATGCTAAATGACTAAATATTCATATCTGGCTGAGCTAGGGGAGCATAAGTAATATCTGCTGACAATATTACCCACATTCTCTGTTTCCTTCCATAAATACCAAACACACACACACACACGCACCCACACACAGACATACACACTCCTACAGACACTAAAAGCAAAGTCTGTCCTTCACTTCCATTACTCCAACTCCTAATGTCCCTTGGCTTAACTTGATTTCTTATGGTAAAATAGATTAATAATTGGGTCCTTGATTTTCTTAAATTCTGTGATTCTGCAGAATGGGCACTCCCTGGCTTTCTCCCTATTTCCCTTTGTGGGTTCCTGCCTATGGCCCACCCCTTAGTTATTGGTGCTCCTCAACAGGGTAACCCATGTTCTTCTCTCAGCAGTCACTCCAGGTAAGATCTTTTATTATCATCTACAGGCTGTGACTGCCAATTTCTATAGGCAGACAAGTTCTCTCCTCTGAATGTCAGAACCATGTAACTAATTGCCTACTGGATATCTCCACATGCATGTCCCCTTAAATGACCCAAACCAGAATTACCACTTTCTGTCTTCAAACCTGATCTTACTCCTGTTTCTGATCCCTGAAAATGGCACCACCATCAACCCAATTACCTAAACCAGACACTTTCCTTTTGGCCTGGCTAATCACCGGTCATCAGCTGCTGTTAGCTCTGCCCCCATCACACAGCTCTTTATCTCGCTGCTTGCTAGGCTAGTTCAGGTGTCAGCATACCTCACATACTATGGAAGTCCTGTCCTAACTGTCTCACTGAGTATGGTTTTGAGCACTCCAGGCCATTTAATTCTGAAACCAGATTAATCTTTCTTTCCTTTTTTTTTTCCTTTTCTTTTTTATGTAGGCTTCATGCTCAGCAGGAGCCCAATGGGGGCTTGTCCTCTCAATCCTGAGATTATGACCTGAGCTGAGATCAAAAGTCAGACCCTTAACCCACTAAGCCATCCAGGTGTCCCCCTTCTAAAATATAAATTTGATCATGTGACTCTGTGCCTAAAAATCTTTCAATACATCCCATTGTTCCTCATGATAAAGCAAAAGTCCTTAACTTGGCTCACAAACTCCTGCATGACCTCAGCCTGCCACCCCAGCCCCAATGCTAACCTTCTTTCTAGCCCACCTAAATGTCTTTACTACCTCTAATGTGCCATACTGTCTGTCATTTTTGAGTGTTTCCTCAACGTATCACACTGTTCCCCTAACCCGATCCCCAGGTTTGCCATAATCCCTGCTTCTCCTCCATTTTAGCTCCACCTCTTCCAAGAAGCCTCTCCCAACACCCCATTACAGATGAAGGGTCACTCTTCAGCATTCCCACAGCATATGTACTCTCTCTGTGAGTGCATCTATCACACTGTGTTATCCTTGGCTTTTTTTCTGAATCTCTTACTAGCCTCCCCCATGAGAACAAAGATTCCATCTATTTGTCTGAAGCTTAATCTCCAACATCTGGCCCAATGCTTGGCACATAGTTAGCACTCAGAAAATATTTGCTAATGACTGTCTTGAGTAATAAATAACACGAAATCACTTTCCCTATATCAGTGAGATATACTGGAGAGAAAAATAGTTCTCACCTTGAATTTAAAGTTAAAAATGGGTTTTCCCCTTTCCTAAGCTTACTGGCTGTTTTAATTATGAGGAAAAGGCAGTAAGGCAGAAACTGTAGAAAGAAGTTTGATAGGAATGGCTCCGGTGGCCCGTGAGAGCAGATTCCCCTGCATCATGAGATCCACACCAGAAACCGCTAAGTTAATTCCCCGGAGATTGTTGTTTTTGTTTTTGTTTGTTTCTTTTAACTTATTGATTTATTAACTGGTCTGAGATAGAACCAATAATAAGTACATTTCAAACTCCTGGTGCATTCCAGAAGGTCGCATATCAGTTTTTCTATGCACATTAAATACGTACGAATAATGTCATTCAGACCTCATACTTGGCGGAGTATTTACACTGAAAGGGGCCTATTTCTTATTTGACTACTCAGACCACCTGGTACTCCCAGTAAATTCAAAGGGACTCCAGGTTTGATTCCTTTCCAATTAGACCCCCTGAGCAAGACAAGAAAAGAAGTAGCATATTCAATGATTCAGTGATTAATCATGTCAGAGTGCAAAGAAATCCACTATCTTGCCCTGAATGGATTAAGGAGAATGTTTTTAAGGAGGTGATCAAAACTAAAGGTCTTAGCTGGCAAAGCTATAGAATCTGTTGACTCTGAGAAAATAAACTGCCTAAATTAAATAGTAACTCCACCAAGAGGCATTTCAAAGCCACTTTTAGCAGAATGCTTTCATCAGGAGCATGAGGTCTAATGTTCTCGCTGGGTGCTGAGGACACTACTTAGCTTGTAACAAGGAGAAACAAAAGGAATAAACAAACACAGTTCTTTTGTCATATTCCCGGTTCCAATGTATCTTTAATTACAGCTAATGGACCCTAGAAGAACACAGAGAAAGTCAGCCTTTTAAGCACTGAGTTTACAAACCTAACTCTGAAACGTAGGCTTCTGAACTCAGAGGGGGTCCTATTAGAACTCTCTAGGGCTGGAGCCTTCTGGTTCCCCCAATGTTTAGATGCACGTGTGGCAGAGTCAAACAAACACAGAACTCAAGTCAGGAGACCTGACTTTAAATCCAAGCTTTTTCCACACACCAGCAGTGTAAACTCAGATAAGTAAATGCCTTTCCAGAGCTTTGGAAACCTCAAGGTACAACTTGTAGGTTAAAAAACCGGGTTGGTTGGTCTCCTTCCTGTCTTCTCTTCTAGAAATAATCTGCTATGGAAGTAGCAAGTCTCAGCTGGCCTCCTTGGCAAAGGGTTAAAATTCACTTCACATCTTTCTGAGTTGCTTTTAGCAGCAACCTGGAAAGCTCTCTCACTTATGCCCAATTACACTGCAAAATGTCAAGCTTGTGAATTTAAAAACTTACTGTCAACATTTTGCTGCAAGTAGATATTAATTGATATTAAATCACTACGGAATGCCTATAGAAATGCCCTGCATGCCAAAGACTTTCTGACTTAGGAAAGGTAAGCACAATGAAATAATTACATATGACTTTCCATTTCTTTACAAATGTTGATAAATACTTAATTCAGCACCTCTTGGGTTCTGGCTGTCTTTATTATTAGCTTACTTGTATTCATTTTGTCTAGTTCTCTGTAGGTGTTCCTTTTAAGCCCCTTAAAATAAAAGAATATAATATTCAAAATCAATTTGCTTCGTTAATCATAGTACTTCCTCAGCATTAACTATTAAACTGAAATCTGGGTCTGCAATAATACTGACACTTCAAGACTTAGAAACATTTTTATGAAAGAAGATGGGTACCTTGGACTTGAGCATGGAGTTATCATTATAATTGGGAAGATATAAGTAAATTCAAAAATTATTTAAAATTCTTCCCTACCCTACAGACTTGGGATCATAGAATAGATGTAAATGCTGCTTACCAGTACTGCCAGCTTTCTTCTCTTTGGACAGGGGAATATTATGCTTTTCTTATCCCTGAGATTAGATGTAGTCATGTGACTTGCTTTGGCCAATGAGATAGGAGTGTCACTTCCAGGCAGAAACATGTAATGGCTGGTGTGAGACCCTAAGGGTTCTCTTGCCCTGTCTTGGTTATAGTAGAAGCACATATTGATAGGAAGACATGACACTGAGTCATCATGTGGAAGAAGGTTACCCTAGGGAGTCGCCCAGCCATGCAGTAGACTTAGAACAAATAAGAAAGGAACTTCTGTTGCTTTAAGATTCAGAGCTATTTGTTACCACAACATGGCCTAAACTTTCTAACCAATACAGAGACCATGAAGTCCTACCATACCTACCTCCCTGGACTCCCTAAGCATGTCCTCACAAATTGTCCATTCTCTCCTCAAGTTTGCTACTAACCTTAAAATCATACATATTTTTTTAGGAAAGCTGTTAAGAATATATTGGGTTCTAGCACCTGGAAAAGCAAATGATTGGACTGACCATATACATGTATAACCTCTACAGAAAAATTCACACATTCGTATACTGGATTAAATGTCTCCTGGAATTTTCTTTTACTGAATCTAAAAGATGTATCATTTCCTATTGCTGCTGTAACAAACCAAGTGACTGAATACAATGTAAATGTATTCTTTTACAGTTCTGGAGAACATGAATCTAAATCAAAGTGTTAGCAGGTCTGTGTTCCTTCTGGGGTTCCAGGGGGAGGTCTGTTTCCCCGGTTTTTTTTCACTTTTAGTGCTGCCTGTATTCTTTGGCTTGTGACCTCATTTGCAAAGAGCATCACTTCAACCTCATTTTTCATCATCACATTTCCTACCATTCACTCTGATCTCCTGCCTCCCTCTGATAAGGACCCCGTATTTACACTGGGTTTACAAGGATAATCCAGAATAATCCTCCCATCTCAAGATCCTTAAACACGTATGCAAAGACTCTTTTGCCACATCAGGTAACACTCACAGTGGATGTTTTTAAATCATCTGACCCATCTTGCTTTGTCATCCCTCCACATCTTCTCACCCTTGTCTATGTCTTAATAGCACAATGTCTTAAACAGAAATCCTTGCTAAAGAAATGAATGTTTAGCTCAAATGTACACTGTGTAATATGTCCTTTATCAAGACCCCAAACAATATGGTTAATAAAGATACACACACACAGAGAAGAAAGTAATACCTCTCACAAAAACAAGAACAGAGAAACTTAAAGGAGCTCGAATCAGGGTAATCAAAATTAATGGAAAAGGAAGTAAAATATTTTCTCACACTGGCACTTAACACGAAGTCTTTAGCAATATGAAAAAATGCTTCAAGTCTATGACTAGTCATATAAATACATATATTATACATACATATGTCAGCATTTGAGACATCTGCATGGATTCAAATCACTAGTAACTAATCAAAATATAAGCTATATGTCTTCTTGCTGAAAGTTGCTTATCAGTTGTCGTTCATTCTTCTCATATGAGACAACTTGCTGAAAGGAAAAGTCCATTATTCCACTCTTCTCAGTTTGGGGGTCTGCGCAGGATAGCTCCCTCTATTTCTGTTCTCTTGGTGCCTTCATATTCCCCAGTTCACATGGGCCCTGAGGTTAAAAAAAAATGTAACGATTCCCCTCAAAACGCATGATCTCACTGGGTGCCTGGGTGCCAGTTAAGTGTTGGACTCTTGATTTCTGCTCAGGTCATGATCTCAAGGTTGTGAGATGGAGGCCTCCACTGGGCTTCATGCTGGGCATGGAGCCTGCTTAGGATTCTTCTCTCCCTCTGCCCTCTGCCTTGTGCACTCTCTCTCTCTCTCTCTCTCTCTCTCTCTCTCTCAAAAAAAAAAAAAAAGCGTGATCTCCCAATTCCACCAAACCCTGTGACTCCGTGGTAATTCTTTTTCCAGCACTTTCCTCTGCTGACCTACCACTTACAGGTTGAGGAAATTCACTTTTATAGGCTGTCCATTTGGCTGGTACTCTAACAGTTGACCTCATAGTTTGTATCATTCTTTCTGAAGAACAACGTTGGCAATTCTGGGATCTCCCAATGGTGAGTATAAACTCATTGGAACAATTATTGATAGGTTTCCTATATATCCAATGAGTGAATCCCAATAATTGGATTTGAAATAAATTTCAACCACAATAACAACAAAAAAAGTTTTCATTTGACTGCAGGTTCTGAAGTGAAAGCTAAAAATGCGAAAGATCCAACTGTATTTTAAGAGGCTATTAGAGAGATAACATAGTAAGTACTTTTTGGCCACTGACAAGTGTTACCCAGAGGTCAGCAGACCAGAGTGGCCTGAGAATGCCTCAGAGGCGGTGGCCCCCATGGTTGTGGCTGGGAACGGGGACCAGCTGGGACATAACAGTGAATCCGCAACATTCCTCAGCATCTCAGACCAATGCTTTCTGCTCATGTAGGCTTTCTTCCCTTGAATTTCAGATCTCTTTTCCACACTTGTCCATTCTAGGTGTTCCACTGACTTTATTCCTAGCTTAGTTTCAGTTTCCTAATCCATAAAATAATGTTAGAAGAATGAACAAGGATATAAAACACCTAACATACCACAGCACAACAGATACTAAAAAGTACTATTTGATTGATTGCTTGATTGATTAATTCATTGATTGAATCATTCATTCAATGTATTCAATATGTACAAGGTTCTCTACCAGGTGTGGGAAATAATCCTGTCCAAAAAGTCATGGTGCTGGCTTGGTCAATCATTTCACAGTGCAGAGGAGAATTTTTTTAAGCTGGGGTCTATGGAATGCTAAAGTAAAGATATATAACTTCAGAAGTTCTGTGACCTTCTGAAATTATAAGCAGAATTATATTGTGTTCATAAGTGCTTTTGAAAACTTTTCTAGAAATGGAAGGTTTCATCAAATACTTGAAGGAATCAGCATAGGGGTCATCTTTGCCACCATGTGGGGAAGCCTATCTAAGATGAAAGCCAACAAGGAAGAAAACTAAGTAGAACTCCGGAAAAATACAAAATCACAACTTTTGTTGGAAGACATTCTTTCATCGGAAGCTAAAGCCAGATCTAGCCTGAGACTTTTTAGTTACATAAGGAATAAATTTTAGTTTTTGTGCAAACCTGTTACAATTGTCTCTCTGTCCTTTTAGTGAGACTCAATCTGGTTAATTCAGTGTATACACTCCTTACAAACAAATGAAGCCACTAGCTTACTGTTCCCAGATACTATAAGCTCTCTATTCTATGGTTATTGAGTCAACTTAGCTCTCTTATTTTTGGGGTCCGTTACTTTACTCATCTCCAAATCCAAATTCAATCCCACCATCAGTGCATGGCTTACAATGCCTTCTCATTTTATCACCTCCACATTCATTTCTCCCCTCATTCCAGAACATGACAGCAGAGATTATTTTTCCATTCTGATTGGCCCTGAGCCTTTTGCAGACTCACAAAACCGACGTTTAAATTTCCTTCATCATTCTCACTCCCATCTTCAGCATGGCAGAGTGATGGCATAAACTCTGTCCCAATCAACGTAGTTATACTCAAGACTCACTGGGCATTCAATACATATTTCTGAAATAAATGAAATAAAGATTTCCCTGTTTCTCTGGAATCTTTCTCTTTCATTCTTAAAAGGAAGAAAAGCACCAAAAATGGAGTTTGATAGTTTGATCCCAGCACCTCACAGGGGACCAATCCCCAGGATGAGATAATGTTATCTTCATTCTAACTTGATACGTTATAGGTCTGAGAGGAGAGTGACATAGAGTAAGGGAAGTGGGCGGGCCCAATGCAATAAATTTGAGGCAACATCTAGTTTCACTTTTATGGCACAAATTTTTAAAGCCTACCCTAAGCAATCATAGCACATAAATAGTAAGTGAATAAAAAAATGAAAGTTAATATTTGAAAATGAAATCAGTCATTAGATGAAAAGGGTGGGATTGGAGCTGTATTTCTCTTTTCAAAAAATTCTTGTAAAATGTTTAATGTTATTTAAGGTATTTTCAAAGCATTAGGATAAATTGGAATTTTTTTAAGCTATTGCAGATAATTCACTTGTGTTGCAACATACCTTCAAGTGGGAAAATTCCCTGGTGACAAAATATCTAGAAAGTAGGGCACTGAGAAGAAAATAGACACACACACACACACACACACACACACACACACACACACACATTTGGGGTAAAAGAACAAATCCATTTGATTAAATGGACTCTATCTCATCATCCTATATATATAGTATTCAAAACAGAGAAAAATGGAGAATTTTTTTTCTCATTGCAAGACCCGATTGAACATAAGACGTGTATTTCTGAAGCTATGTTTAAAAAAGAAGAGGTCCTATGCCACTAAGTGGCAACCCTCTGTCAGGGTGGAGGGTGGGGAGCCAGCCCAAACTACTGGGCAGAGAAGGAAGAGGCTTCTTAGGAAATCCCTGTGAGCTATAAAGGAAGTGAGGACACAGAAAAGGCAGAGCCCAATAACCCCCTAAGAACCACAGAGGCCTCTAAATTTCCATTGGAGGTTCTGAGAGTTGGCCCTGGTGACAAGGGAAAGGTGACACAGAGAGAGGAGAGGGCAGAGAAGCAACAACAAATGCCGCCGGGGGGAAGCCGAAGGAATCTGGAGGCACAGTGACAGAATCCAGGGCAACGGAGACACCAGGAGCAAAGATGGCCAGACCCTCACCTCCCCGCTGTACTTGCACTGCCCGCAGGACACTGGGGCACACGCTGGGTTCAGGGATTGCCTGCACAGTGGGAAAGAGAAGTGTAAAACTCAAGAAGGGGGGAAATGCCTCTTTTGGAGGGGACTTTCCCTTGCCAGTGAGGTTTCAGATCATGTTCTGCAACAACCTCCTGGCTTGTGACAGCGGTTCAGGGAAATGAGAAAACCCAAATGCAAATCACAAAGGAAAAGAAATTCAGCAGTGGCTTGAGAAAACAAACTGAGCCATGCTGAGTCTGACAAAGCAGAACTCGAAGGTAGTGTGAACTGTAGCAAGTGCTGCTTTGAAAGGGAAGAGCAGAGAAGAAGGGCGCACATCACTCAGGAGTAAATAATCATCAGACCCTCCGTTTCTGGACAGCCTACTATGTGCCTTGAACTCTGCATGCCTTATCTCTTATCCGTCCAGCAGTTGATGTGAAAGAGACATTATAATCCCTATTCTCCGCTGTACAGATGAGGAAACACACTCTGAGAAATTAAGTAGGAAATTAACCAACATCACCCAGTTCCAGGGCCAAGATTCAAACCGAGGCCCATCTGATACCAGGGATCGTGCTTCTCCCCTTGACCCTTCTGTCACTAATTGAAGTGACTCATGGCACAAATCACAATCTTCTTTATACCCAGATTTTCCTTTGTGCCATGGTACAAGTAAGCTTAATGTTAGATAAGATAGCAGCTTAACATTAGCCGATTTCAGCCCTGAGATGTCTGTCACTAACCGGTTTTGTGGCAATGGATAATTCATGCAACTTCTCTGAGTCTCTGTGTTCTCATCTATAAAATGGGTCTGTGCTGGGTGCACTCCAGTTCTCAACTTCTAGGAGGCATTCCTAGTCCTCACATGCCAAAGGAAGGAAATTTCAAAGTTGTGTTTCTTTTTTAACAGAATATATGTTGCTATTATCATATTCCACTCCTCTGTGGATACCATACATGTAAGAATCTCATGCTTAGAAAATAAAACTACTCTTAAGATGGTGTTTTAGATGGCCTTGTGAACACAGCCAGAGCCTTCCTAGCCAACCCTCTGTTAGCAGAAAGGTTGGATGGGAAAAAAGCCACTCCGCATTCTTCGCCCCTTCCCAGCATAAATCATCACTCACTGTGGGAAAATGATTACTTGCCAGGATGTAGGGCCTATGACTCATCATACAGTTGTCCTCGGCCACTGATCAAGCAAGAACTAAAGGTGCAAAGACTGAGAAGCTGGGGTGAGGACTCTGAATTGCAACAGTTTCACCTATGACACTGTTCGAGAGGCGAACGGAAAGCCGGGTGAGCAGCAGGGTGAAGTGGAGTCACCACGCTGCTGTGCTGAGCAGAACAACATGAGCCCCTGGCTTTCTGAGTCATTCCTTAGGTCTGAGTCTTCACAGCCCCAAAGAGGCAATGATCACCAAAATGCAAATAATGCCACTGCTCAGCGTGTCCTGACAGGCAACCAGCTGGCTGATGAATGTGTGCGTAAGAGATACCCTCCTCATCCAGAAACACCAGCAAACTTCCCAAAGAAGAGGTTAAATTGCTCAACATCAGAGTTCACAGTCTAGAATAGAAATACATGAGACATAGATACCACAAACACCTCCCCTTGTGGTTTCAGCCAATACGAGGCTAGCCTTTCTCCTTTGTTGCTATAAGCTGTGGCATATCTACTGCAAATACACTTTCTATTATTTTTCCTACGTGGTCTCTGATGTCCTTAAAAATGTTTGGTTTGAACAAAGAGCTATTTTGTGATCAAAAGCATAGAAAGTTAAAATTACAAACTGCATATCAAAAATCCTAGGAACTTATGAAGGGCGATAGGAAAATTGATCTGTTACCTAGGCTGAGTATTGTTCTCTACTTTCTTCAATGTCTTAAAGGTGACGACAGCAGAAGCTCATTGTGGCGATGATGAAGATTTTTTAAATTCTCCTAGTCTGAGGAGGGGCTGTTGGATATGGTCTCTGGGTGGTGGTTTGTGAGTAAGGAACCAGAGTGAAGGTGCTTGGAATGATGAAATGAAACCAGTGTTAACTAGTCTTCAGCTGATGTTAGGAAACAGTAGGTCTTCGGATGTGAAAAATTGAGATAATGGAAGCCTCTTCCTCATGCTAGTAGGATAAGTATAGAATATTTCTTCAAGTATGTTCCACAGAACTCCAGGCTCATGAGCCACTCTGCATAAAGAAGATTTTATACTCCAAAGTAAGCAGTTTGGAGAACTCTGCAGTGATGTCTTCCATGCCACACCCATCATGTTGGAGAAACCTGGCACCCTTGCCAGACCCAGCGTTTCCCGAAGTTACTGAAGACCTCAGAACCATGCCTCTCCCCTTTTATATTTCATGTGACACTTACTAACCCTATAAAAACCAATGCTTCATGACCAATTCTTGGTAAAACACTGGTGAGGAAGAAAAATATAAGGGGAAGAATTTACATGGAAAGGGATTCCCGGAAGGTTCCCAATCAGTGATGCCCAAAAACGTAAGATCCTCATGGGAAGAGAGGTAGTCAAGGGACACCATGCAGGTGATAGGTTAAACCAACCAGGGGAGGGGATAAAAAGAAGAAAAGAGAGTTAGCATTCAAAATACTTACATTATGTGGCACGCAATGTACCCAGGTTTGCGGGCAGGAATTATTACTCCATCTACCATTAGGAAGAATAAGCAACTCATCCAAGAACACATACCAAGTAACTTAAAGCACTGAGGCTCAAGCAAGCACTTACAGCCAGATGACCACGCAGAGCAAGCAAGGTGCAGGAGCCAGTGGCCACTTAGACGGGAATGGGCATGGTGCATGTGGACTTGTGACAGAGAAGTGACACAGTCCTCCTGAGATTTGAAAACAGATATGCAGGCTTTCAAAACTGGAGTGTGCTTTGCTCTGCAGGCAGAAGCAGGCTGATGCAGTAGGAGGAAAAAGAAAAAAAAGAAAAGAAAAGAAAAGAAAAGAAAAGAAAAGAAAAGAAAAACAACAACAACAAAACAAAACCCTTCTCTTTCCTCCCCCTCCATCCTGAGTCCCTTAGTTGTTAAACTTCTGGAGAAACAGACAGGCAGGAATTGTGCCTTTAACATCTTCTCTTACCAATTCAGAGCAGGCAACCTTGTCTCTCACAAGGGGTCCTCTCTTTCGATGTCCAGAGGAAAAGAGGCTCCAATTTTTCTCCCCCAGAGGGGACAGGCCACAGGTAATCTACATGAGCACTACATTCCTCTGGCTTTCTCAAATCCCTACCGTGTGAGCACTTGTGGCTGTATCCAGGAGGGATGTCGGACCACCATGACACGGAAGGATGATGCAAAAAGGCAGGTGCTCTGGCCTAAAAATCAATATTCTCTTTCAAGGGCCGCCATCAACTTTATCTAAACTAATGCGAGACTCTCAAGGTGGTTGGAATTCAGAGGAAAACTTCAGATTTTCTTGGGTATATTGTTTACATGAGAGATAGTGTCTTATAGAAGCCATCTTTGCACAATGCATGGATCGGAGGGACTGGGTATTACAGACAAGGTGCAACCTAATAAATAAGCTTTCCCCTTATTTAATCTCCCCTGCTTATCATTAAAGAAAATTACCCCAATATATCTGCTTTTACCTACAGATAACATAATTGTGCTGCCAACTAATATAAAACAAAGCATTCACAAAAAAACAAATTTTTAAAAATGATATTTAAAGATACACTTATTCATTTTAATTATTTCCCCCATACCCCAATAAATCAAGGGATATGTGCACCTCGCTTTGGGATCACTGACCTTACACTTTGCCTGTCACAAAGGAACTCATCTACTAAATGAGCTCAGAAAGGTTTTGAATCTCTAAATAATCTTGTTAAAATCCTAAACAGCCTATTAATAACATGATTGGTCTTAAGGCAATTGAACTATGCACTCAGAAGAAACCATCAAGCAAAAGAATTTAGGCCACTGGTTGGCTGGCTTGTAACAAGGTACTTCTATTTCACCAAATGTTTTTGGATCACTGCCCGTTGGATTTTAAAGGAACAACTAAATATCGTCTCCTCGGTAATGTTGTTTTCCCTCAAGTGTGTGTGTGTAATCTTGCAGAGCTGTTTCTCTAGAAGAGAACAAGGTTATGTGAAGGGGAGAGAACATCCTCCCTTAAGGGCACTTATGCAATGCAGGGTCAAGGGCTCTGTCTACAGAACTCAAAACCAGATCTTTAGGGAGTGCTAGGAGAAGAGACTGGGCTGAAGAGAGATGCTTGGGTATGGCGATTACCTGAGTTTTCAGCTGAAGAGAGGCGGTCGGAAGCACAACAAAATATTTGGCACAACCAGGAAAAAAAAAATACCGGCCTGGGTATGGGGTATTAGCTGAGGACAGGAAACCACTAACGCCCTCACAGGCACTCTCCATACAGAGGCCCCCAGGCACAAAATTCTCCCCTGTAGAAGGAGAGCATTGGTCACTCGCCTCACTTTTCCTTGAAAGGTGTATTCACTTCTCTTTCCATCTAAAAAAAGGTCTGTATTTGTTTTTTAAAAGACTCCTTGTCAGGGAAACCCACCAAACCACTATTAACCTTTTAGTGTGGCCTTTGGGAAGGGTCCTGTGACCAACGACAGAGCTAAGAGGATTGAAAATTTGGTGATCGGTGACAGGGTAGGGAAGGAAGACGCAAAGGGAAACTGGAAGGGCCATTGATGTGGAAGGGTGAGACGCTGGGGCAAAGTGGTGAATCAGATCCATGAAGGGCAAACAGCATCATTCAGAATTGGTTTAGAAACCATTCTAAGGGTAGTCAGTTGAAATTCTGGTTCTTTGTTGGGTTAGTTCAGTGACCACTGAAATGAGGAAGTAAGTCCAACACTTTTGTAAGCCTTGGAGTCCACAAGAAGTTATGAAAATTCCTGGTGGGCTTCCACAAGACTCTAACACGAAGGCAAGGAAAGACAGGGACATTCCACCAATGAGTCAGACCAAAGGGACAAGGAAGACTTCAAAAGTTTTTTTCTCAGACAAAATGAGTCCTTAAGAGTTCGGGAGAATGAAATCAAGTTAACAAATTTGGGAGATATGGGTGTATTTCCTACAGAACCTGAGAAAGAACACTAAATTATAAACCTTTGGACGTAAAGACTGATATGAGAAGGATGCTCAGATTAAAGAGAAAAACAGAAAGTAAAGGTCTGGCCCCTGAGGCTGGTGACAATGTTGCGGGTGGCCCTTGAGATGTGGTCGGTTTGAACCAGGAAAGACCCAAACATACCTGGAGGTGCTGGGAGGAGACAAAAGCAAGTCCATCGTCTGTGAGAGGAGGTAACCAGTGAGGCTGAGTACGGGGCCAGACTCTGTCATATCCTGATTCTTAATGAATTCAGCATGGCAATGACCTTGCCAAAGGCGCTTTAACTGTAAGGCCTAAAGGAGACAGAGATTAACTGTATCGGGAAGAAGCACATAGATGGCAGATGACTAATATATGGATGAGAATGTCTCATAAGCTTTTTCTTATTGAACACATCTGTGATAAAGGCTCTGGCATCAAATTTTATACAATACCAAAATTGTAAAAACTCTGAAGTGACTATTAAATGCGTGATGTCAGATCTAATGTGGGCACAAATAACACTGGACACCACAGATGGTAATTTAGAAGGTTCTAATCACATCTTGACAACAAAAACATTAGAGTCTATATAATGTCAAAGCATCTGAATGAAAAGAGAAAAACACAGGCAATAATTTTTCTTCCAAAAGCCAAACATCTGGATATTTTGGAAGACTAAACATATATTTCATAAAACCACAGTATTTAAGGTTAGAACATTCTATGATCTGCTTGGATCTAATTATTTTCCATGGTTTTCTGTAAATATGGCAAAATAGTATTGGTTCAATAACTAATAACAATATAATAATGATAATATGTAGCAGAGGTTGAGCTTCAAAATTACTATATGATGTATGCATTTTAATGCCTGTATTTTATACATAATGAATCTTTTACAAATAATTCACTCGCTTGCAGACGGGCAGAGTCCTTCAGAACTCACGACTACCTTTTGCTGTTTCCAGGATCCTAGTTCATCCTGTATGCGGTCATTTACATCTTTTAAACTGGACTTACACAAGAATTTTTTTTTTTAATCAGCAATCATTTCTGTTATGTGTTTTTATCTTAGGTCCTCCTGCTTTACTGTAGCCAGAGTGTCTGCTTCCTTGCCATCTTCCCAACTACACTGTGATTCCTCCTGCGCTCACACGTGGTCATCAGTTTCTGGTTGTGTTTGGAGCACAGCAGGTGCTCAATTAATATTTATTAAACTAAACAAGAGCTAAAGCTGACATAAAATTAAGAATTCAGCTAGAGTTCAGAGAGCATGTCAGATCATTTGCACCTTACCTAATTTCTTTACGTAAGCAAAACAAGTTAGGCCTGCAACTTTGATTTCACTGGGTTCTTCAGTATTCACATCAACTTGGATGCAGTTTTATTATTTTAAATGTGTGTAGTTCAGCTTGTTCATTATGAATTTTCCTTTTTGTTTTTCCTTTTGCTGATTCCTTGCCAGCTTTCCTACACTTCCTTCTCACTCCCCACTTTGTCACTGCCTCTGGACAAATCCATTCAGTCATTTGTTAGATTTAAGATAAAAGTTAAAGACGCAGGAAGAAAAAACAAACAGAAACCATGGCCAACGCCTTTTTACTTTCATTTTATTTCCCAAATTACTATAAAAACAACTTAGCGCTATGTTTTTTTCTTTTCCCTTTTAGCATATTGTACACCCTGGACAGGCAGCTATGGTTTCTTAATGATTCTACATGATTTTTAATATCTGGCCTTTAAATATTCAAAATAGTTTATTAAGTCCATAATAAAATTTTAACTTGTTATTCGAAGTCTGTGCCTATGCACAACCACTGAGAAACATGACAGATGTTGGCACTCATTTTCATAATGTAATCAGAATCCATTTCCTGGGGTGGGGGGGATATTTTTGGGATTTGACACTTCTATGCACAGTGACCCGCCTCCCTGTAGCCCCAGGCAGGGGTTTACTATAGGCCAAGCCAGGTACAAGGGCAACCTTTAAGTGCTCCCAATTCCTGAATAAAGAGCAAGGTCAGTAGCGAAGCCCATAGCTATTCTTCAACATGGATCTCCAGATCTGCCTCTTAAAGCTTGCCTTCTTGTAGTTTGAATAATTTTTTTTAACTTGTAAATTTTGAATAAGTTTTTTTTTAATCAATTTCAGCTGCACAGGAATAGAGTGGGAGTATAATAAGCCCTCCCACCTCCCCAAACCATTAATCAAATATTCTGATATGTTCTCTCCTAAAGGGGCACACCTCAGTCCATGATTTCCAGAACAGGCCAGGTCAAAATGTTGCACACCCCAAATTTAAATGATATATAAAATATTTGTCTGTTGCTTTGTTTTCTACAGCATAGTCCAAGCTAGCTCCCAAGTAGACTGCAGAGCTGATTAATTTTGTTTATTAAACTTTCTGTCCTATCCTCCAGCTTTCTAATTCCCTGGGGAATCTACCTTTGCAGATAATACTTCCACACCTAAGTACGAACTAGACTTGATCCCGTCCACCCAAGTCTCCCACCTCACTGTTTCTATGCTACAAGAATCACATTGCTCAAATGGAATTTTGTTGTTTCGAATGTACTTAATTCAGTGTTTGTTCTGTTTGGTTTATTAGTTTGTTTTAGGGCTTTGCTCTTTATTTTCCCTCACGTGGATATTTTACCAAATTTTCCCTACTTTGTCTTCTTTCTCCACTCCCCACCTTGCTACTGCTTCTCAACAAACCAATTTCCAGACTTAAACATACTCATGTGGATAGGACATGAAGACTGTATCTACACAAAGTGGGGAGCTGAGACAACTCTCACATGTTCTCCAGAGAGCTGCCTTGCCTGTGCTGATGTGAACTTTGGATTCACTGGGCCACTGCTCCATGCTCTCACTTTGTGTCTGAATTTAAAGCCGAGCCCTGGAATCCATTTGTACTGTTGACATTTGTCATTCTTTAAACCCCTAGTCACCCACCTTCACCAAACCCCTTCCCTAAAATACCAGTGAGGCTAGTAATCTTTCAGAAATAACAAGAAAGAAGAATTTACAATTATTTTGATAATGTCTGTGCAAACAGCCGTAAATTCTATACTTTCCATCATGCTAAGGGCTGCAGTGTTGACAGTAAGAAAGGGTCAAACCAAATATTTGCATCTGGGGCCTCACCTGTTAAACCAGCAGTGAAGAGTCCAAAGTACAGCCCCAAGGCACCCACTGAGGCCTAACAGCACACCTGATGGGTATTTCCCTGAAAGTTCCTGCTAGCCAACTCTCTCCAGCCAGCTGCCGGCTCCTTTGAAATGGGGATATCAGCTCTCCCCAGCCACTTATGGAAAATATGTCCATTACAGGATCAGATAAAATTGTTTGTATACTCATTTGAAATCCCTTAGCAGTCATGCCTGCTTTGGACCAGGAAGACAGTCATTTAAAGTTACAGCAGATAAAAGAAGAAAAAATAATTCGGGAAATTTATCCACACTCTCTACATCTCTTGTCACCTTCCTGGAGTTTGAAGATTTATTTATTTATTTCACAGAGGGAGAGAGATCACAAGGAGGCAGAGAGGCAGGCAGAGAGAGAGAGGGAAGCAGGCTCCCCGCCGAGCAGGGAGCCCGATGCGGGCCTGGATCCCAGGACCCTGAGATCATGACTTGAGCTGAAAGCAGAGGATTTAACCCACTGAGCCACCCAGGCGCCCACCTTCCTGGAGTTTGAACTGAAGTCCCTAGTCTGCGGGAGTGAAGGGGAAAATTCCTATTCACTCTACTGGGAACTCCTAACACAGCTTTCTTTTGTTCCTCAGATCATAGGAAATCAAGAATTTTAAAGAAGCAATTTTATTTTGATTTTGGTAGATTGAAACAAATTCAGGTCCCTAGATAAAAGAAAGATGAGAAATGGAAATATGGTCATCCTGCCCCACCTCAAGCCTGGAAAATTCACTGTCTCAAAGCAGCATTTTTAAACATAAACTTAGCATAAATAATTGCCAGGAAGAAGTGAATCCATATTTCTTACAATAAAGAATATTCTAACCAATGAGCTCCAAATATAGCAAAGTCACATGTCATGCTGGCGTGGAGAGCTGGTATTGTATCAGACACTTACTAGAGACCTTGTGTGCCCACTGAGAGACAGAAGCTTTATACAGACAGCAACCAACTTGTACAGTCAGGATTTTCTGGATATTCTTCATGTAAATATTTTGTCCCATTGCTAGAATAGAAAAACATTTGTCTATACATCCATCTGCATCCAGTGTGTGTGTTCTCTGCTACAGGAGGACTCTGTCCTCGTTGCAGATGATCTAGCAAAGCATGGGGAGTGATCATATTTTAAATCTTTCTGCTTAAAATATTCATTGTTAATTACAGACTAAATATAGTTTGAGCCCAGTTTTGAGGGCTAGTGACAGAAGTTATTTACAAACTGATTTTACTTCTTGATTAACAAATGTACCAACATTTTGAGCTCAAAAATGATTTTTGCCAATTATTTTGCTCTTCCATAAGCATGGCCCCAGAATCATAGTTAGAAGCTGAAATACAGGGGCGCCTGGGTGGCTCAGTCAGTTAAGCCTCTGCCTTCAGCTCAGGTCATGATCCCAGAATCCTGAGATCCAGATGTCTTGGCTCCTTGCTCAGTGCGGAGGCTGCTTCTCCCTCTGCCCATTCCTCTGCTCCTGCTTTCTTTCTGTCTCTCAAATAAATAAATGAAAAAATCTTAAAAAAAAAAAAAAAAAGGAAGAAGAAGAAGAAGAAGAAGCTGAAATACATCTCGTTCTTTGGATGCTTACTTTAATTTTTTTTTTTTTAAAGAAACAAGACCCTTGTGGTCCTCAAGAGTATCCACACAGCCAGCTTCCATTGGGCCAACAGTCTTGGTGGGAAAGCATTTGGGAGGGTGCTCAACTGAAGAATCAAAAAGGCCAAAGGGTGGCTACTGAACACCAGGCATGTAAGAAGAATGAAACTGCCTGAGACTATTTAAAAAAAAATTTTTTCCTAAATTATGTTTTCCTGATGCCTCCGGCACAATAAATGTAACCCCACAAAGCCCAGAGCCTTCCACAGGGTGCTGCCCCAGTCATGCCTTAGTGGGAGCTCTGGGAGATACCCTAAACCCCAGAGAATACGCACATATGTGGAAATGCTCTCAGAGGATTGTGGTGGGTCTAAGCTGTGGTTTGAGTCCCTTTATGACTAAATGGTTTACTTACATTTCTTCCCCTCCCCCCCCAAGGGTCTGAGTGGCTATGAAACATCCCTGTGAGGATAGTTTGCTGGGTTTTGGTTTGTGTTTTCAGCGAGTGCACCAGTCCTTTTTGAACGCAACTGCCGCTAAAAGGAAGAAAAAACTGTGACTTGAGGAGAGGTGAGGTGAGGTGAGGCGAGGTGGGTTGGGAGGGGAAGCACCGGGAGGGAATGCACAAAGTCTAATCACTTGATCCCACCCCTCTGCCTTGGAGCGGGCGGGGATCATTTCCCAATAATAAAAGGGTGGTGGGATCCAGATTCTTTATTTAGCTTTAGTTCCGTCCAAGAGCAACGAAGTGGGGATTCAGCATGTGAAGCGGCTTCAGCACGTCCACATCCGCCCCTGGCCTCTGCAAGGCAAAACCATGTGGCCTTGGGGAACAATAAATGCCAAGGTGTGTCAGACCAGCCCGCTGACCATACGCTGTGCTTGTAACGCTAATGGCTTCTTGTTTTCATGCTGAAAATATGCACCTCTTGGAACCTCTTCTGTCTTGGTCAGATGTGCAGGGATCTGATTTACATTCTGGAATGCAGGACAGGCACGCGCTTGCAAGTGTTCTGATCCAAGAATCCGGTTTCTATTATATACACGATCTGTATTGCCTTTTGTAGTGACATGAATACTTTTTTTTTATTTTAATTTTGGACTTATTTTTAAATGATTCATTTTCTATCAAGCCCCAAGCCCAAAATGTCCGCCTGGAAGATGACTGTACTACAGTTATCAAAATGTGCTGGAGACTCATTTCACAAGCTCCTTTTTCCTGTTGTCTAAGAGCCTTTGACCTCACACCCAGGAAACCCTATGGGGTGGATAACAGAGAGGGAGGGATTCATCTCCCCTGAGTCCACTCCATGGGCTGTCTCCTCTGCTAAGCGGTGTGTGAGTAGACATGGCAGGGATTCCAAGCTTCCCAAAGAGACACCACAGGTCCTGTGGAGACGTCATTAATATATTTGCCGAAACTATATACATATTATTTTTCACTTTCTCATGAAGTTGTTTGTATTCATTGAAGCTTACCTCTCAGGGATGTAGGGAGTAAGGAATAAGTTTAATGTTTCTGGAACTTAGAAAGCCTAGGGAGCTTAGTTTTAAGCTTTCGCTCTATCGCTAATGTACTGGTAGGCTTTCATAACTTATTTAATTTTTCTGGGTCTCGGTTTGGGAGCCCTTGTTTGGACTCAGAAAAGTTTTGGGGTTTTGTTTGGGGGTTTTGTTTTGGGGTTTCTGTTTGTTTTTTTCCTATAGGATCTCCCTGAGGCTTTGCACTGCTAATTGAGTATTATGAGCTCCAAGAGTATCTAGTGAATCCCAAGCTGGCAAGACTATTGAACAGTTTTCCCCCCAAAAAAGTGTTTCTATCCTGGACTCTATTGCAAGTGCTCTATAGAATACAGTTGAAAAAAGCGATAGAGCTAAACATGTTCTTTCTGCTTTCATGTACTGTGAATCTATAAAGCCAATGCAGAATTATACACATTTAATAGATATATAAAGAGGTGGTTTATGAGCCTCTTATATCAATCAGGGCTTTATGTTACAGGTAAAAGTACTCACTGCAGCTAGTTCAAGCAGAAAGGGACTTACTCTAACGATTAGCTTATACCATCTAGAGGAGGACAAAAGAACCAGTCTTGAATACTTCCAAGGAAAATGCAGGAAAAGTGGACCAGAAAAAAATGCTCAATCACATCAGTTGTGGTTGTGATCAAGAGCATCAGTTGTCCTAGCAAAAACACCTGTGTTGCTGCCCTTGGCTTGGCACATGTGGCACTAAGAAACAGGAGGAAACCCTCCTCGTGTTACCCTGGAAGGACCATCTTGCTGAACGGTGCAATCTCCCAGCATGTGAACACTACCTCACCTCGGTTACTTCTGCCTCTAAATGGTACGTGATGGTAGACAGGATTCTGAGATGGCCCCAAGATTCCTGCTCCCTGATGTAAATGTCCAGTACAACACCCTTTCCTTGAGCGTGGGCAGAGCTTGTGAATATGATGGGATGTCACTTCTACAATAACGTACTATTATATGACAAAAAGGTACCTTGCAAATGTAATTAAAATCTCCAGTCGGTTGACTGGGAATTAATCCAAAGGGTGTTATCCTGGGTGGGTCTGACCTAATTAAATGAGCCCTTCAACAAAGTCAGAAATTCGAAGCCAGAGACACTGTCCTGTTAGCCTTGAAAGAGCAAATTGCTGTGTTGCAGACAGTGCCGCAGGGCAGAGAATGGCAAGGAGACTCTACCAACAGTGAATGACCCCAGCAAGAGAGCAAGGAGCTCATGCCTACAACTGCAGGCAACTGAATTCTGCCAATAACCAGGGTGCGAGCCTGGAAGAGAACCCGGATGAAAGAGTAGCGCTGGCCAACATCTTCATTTCAGCCTTGGGAGGCCCTGAGCAGAGGATCCTGCTACCCCATACCCTTCTGATCTGCAGAAACTGTGAGCCAACAAATGTTATTGTAAGCCACCAAATCTGTGTAATTTGTTACACAGCAAAGGAAAACAAACACTTGCGTTTCCATGACAGAGCCAGGTTGGTCCTCAAAATTAAACTCCCAATGGCTTCTCTGTTTCTGCCCTCGAAAATGAGTTTAAAAAAGGCAGAAGTGGCTGGGGTTGGTATTGAGTGAATCAATCTCTAATATCAGCAACCATCTTCTTTGGGGAATTCTTTTCCAAAAGTCCATGACTTTCATAGGACATATGATAAATTTTGAAAAGTCCCTTAGTTTTTGTTTTGGTCTGGGTTTTTTTTTTTTTTTTAAAGATTTTATTTATTCATTTGACACAGAGAGATTACAAGTAGGCAGAGAGGCAGGCAGAGAGAGAGGAGAGAGGAGGAAGCAGGCTCCCTGCCGAGCAGAGAGCCCGATGTGGGCCTCGATCCCAGGACCCTGGGATCACGACCTGAGCCGAAGGCAGCGGCTTTAACCCACTGAGCCACCCAGGCGCCCTGGTCTGGGTTTTTTAAGATGACAAAGATCAACCTAGCATACAAGTACTCAAGAGAAAATAATTAACATTTTTGCCACCAAGTCCCTTTTGTGAATCAACCAGTTGTCTAAACTGACACACCAATATATCTAGGCTGATTCCTCTATAAAAATTTTTTTTTCTCCATGAATAGATAACTTTTTTAGGAAAATGATGCTATTCTAGGAATAGTCTCTATAATGGGATTCTTTACATGGAGATTTTCCATATCTTTATACATGTATTGATAATCTGTGTATAGGGCCTCGCCTCGGGGTCTCACCAACAATGAGTGTATTGATTATATTTTTAGTAGTTTTTTCCCTAAGAATTAAAGAAATCATCAACAAAACCAAGCTAATAAGGGAAAGATTTTTTTTTAATTTTTCCAGAAAAGAAATAAAAGGGCAAATATTATTTATCTGATAATATACACTATTTCTCCCTGGGAATGAGGAGACAGGGATCCTATAGTACTTCTAGAAAATTGGAAAGTTTTCTGGTAAAGCTGAACTTGTTTCTCATCCTTATATGAATGGCCACTCACATACCCAACGTCTAGCCTACTACCTTCCCCACATTAAACGTGTTTCAGTTTCTATTTGTTACATCCAGTAAGTTTGAACCATCTCCTCTGCCTTATTAGTACTCCGTGACCGAACTTCCTCTCATTTCAGAACCACCTGTGGTGCGGAAGGGTAAACAGTGAGAATGACAATTAAGAACCCGTGATCTCCAGAAACAAAACAGAAGCCCCATTTGCTTTACCTCGTGTCGTAACTTCCCAGACCTGTTCCTCTTGGCCAATGTTGAGCCAGGCATTTTCTTCCCTGAAAGCTGAGCAACTTCTTACAAAACCACATTCTGTGGGTTTTCCCAGTGCTGTCATTTCCTGAGCAGTACATGGTAACAGTCCCTTAATTTTTACAGGCTGAAAGTTTGCAAAGTGTGTTCAGAAACTCTTGTCTTAGCTCATTTGATCTTCACAATAGTTCTACAGGGGTCAGGCCAAGTGTCATTATTTCCCATTTATAAACAGAAACTTCTGTTTCTGGAATTATGTGATTGGTCTAAACTCCGGTGAGCTGTGATGCTGAGATCAGAACCCATGTCTTCTGAATGTAAGTTGATCTTTCCCCAGGATTCTTATCCTCTTATAAAAATATCAGTGGATGGATGGAAATAAATATCCAATAGGCATTGGCTCCCTACTGTTCTCTCGTCTTACCCACCCACATCCTCTGCCACACTTGTAAAAAGCACCTGTGACCACAGCTAACACCATCGAGGACAAGTTCCCAAGCATAAATCCGGATCCTGCCTACCTCTAAGCCTGACCCTTTATCTTCCAAGAACACTCCATTCCTTATAGTCCATTCCTCATAGTTTCTTGCTTCTGCCTAGACTTGCCTCTGACTGCATTTTTTGTCTGAGTGAATTATATTTGTCCTTGAAGCCTCTGCTCAGATGTTGTCCAGGATGGTCAGGATAGACCCCTTCTGTGTCCAGTCTGTTCCTGTATTTATCACATTATTACAATTTCTGCTAATACATACATACCTCTCTAGGGTATGGGTCCATGTCTTATTTATATTGTGTTTTCTGTATTTAACACAGTGCTAGGAATTTCATCCCTGAAATGCATGTGCAATTAGTATTTTTTTTTAAAGGAGTGATTTTATTGGCTAGGAAATAAAAACCAAAAAACAGTAAGTCTCCAGAGGGGTAGCTTCCCTACCTACACTGGTTCTGAGGGGACTGAGAGTCTAAGAATGGAATGAATTACTGTAAGTTGGGCTGGAGATGGAAGTGGAGAACAGAGGGAAAAATGCCCATAACCTTTGGAAAGTTCTGCTGAGGATCCTGAGGATTAAAGGTCACATGGTTGGGCACTTCGGTGGCTATGGAGTTACCCCTTTCAACTCTCCCTTCCAGAGTACCTGCTGCAGGGAACGTAGCTATCTGACAGCCTCAAACTGCCATAACTTTGGACCCACAGCAGCATTCAAGTTAGGTCTCCTTCCCATTGGCTGCTACAAGACAATGAGAACACAGTGGGAGTAGTTACATCTGGGCCGCTTCTGCCTGACAGAGGACTCCTCTGATGGGAAGTGAGCTCGAGGAGCTCAGGGATTCCTCCTGGCATAGCTGAGACTTCCTCAGAACTGCACTGTGGTCTGAGGCTGCTTCCAATCCAGTTCTCTCTTCCCTCCTGAAGCTTCTTCTCGCTTACTCATGTCCCCCACCCCTTTTTTCCTTCACAAGTATTTCCCCCTTGCCCATCTAATCCCTCCTTGACATCTGTTCTTCAGAAGAGCTGGACTTCTCTTCACAGAGTTAGTACTTAAAGTACTTAAGATTAAGTCTAAAAATCGAACTTTAGACTTGCTACTCTAAATCTGTAAACTATGCTTAAAATTTAACAACGCCCTAACTTAGTCTAAAGCTATGTAGTAGTTTAGAATCGGAGCTAAAAATACCACAAAACAGGACAAATGTTTTCTGCTTCTGTATATCTGATATACACACAGGCAAAAGAGAGGGTAAAAGTAGCCCAGGTTGGCCTATAAGTCATGTGAAAAATGTCATGGCTCAGTTGACTCGCGGGACAACAGGAGTGTGACCACGTCATTGAGGTACCAGAGGGGCTGAAGAGCATGGACCAGGTGTCCAACAGTTACAGAGTATAAACAGCACAACTGTCCCCACCATTAACCAGGCGAGGAGAGTCCCAGAGAAGAGGAGATTGCAAGAAGTGAATTGTGTATCAACTCCTATAATGGGGTGACATTTCAAACTATTTTTAAAAAATTTGTATTAGGCATTTCAAATCATTTTATATTTTTGTGGTGGTTATGGATTACTCAAGACAGGAAAGGTATTTAAAAATCATGCAGTTTGTAACCCGGAAGCATTTTCTTGTATGGAGAAGTCATTCAGACACAGCAAAGAGTTAACCCTTACAAAGCTCCTTCAAGTAGAGACCCCAAGCACCACAGAGAACACAGCCTCTACTCTCTCAAAAAGGCAGCAACCAATCATCCAAACATGCTATGCTGTGTTTCAACTCTCTCACAGGATATTCTCAGCTACAATTAAACTATCAGCCTCGCCCTTAAGCATGAGGGCAAGTCCATGAAGTAACGAAGTAACAACAGTTCTACACATTGATACTTCAGTAAACCAGTCTGTTTTTCTTATCTTCTTTATTTTTCTGACCCTCCTCTTAATGTGACCTATAGTTTTGCCTTCAAAATAAGATAAGTTAGAAAAAAAAAAGTGACTGAACTTTTCAACAAATTCAAAGAAAAACAGGGTATATGTCAGCCATGATGAAATCCTAAGTGATTAGAGCTTCTTCAGATTAATGCAGTGTTTCTCACCCTTATTGAACTCATTGAAAAACATAAAATAGTGTAAATTATGGTTCCTCCCACACCTGCCTTAGAGATTCTAATACACCTCCCAAAAAAGAGTTCACCCCCAACCTCTGTGAAATTTGGGAGTCAACATTTTCCAGAACTTTTTTTCTACTGTTTAGTATTATAGAAATAAAGTATCTTCCATTTTCTTTTCCAAAATTCTAAAATTCTAAAATTGTTTAAAGATACTGAGAAATCTTTTTTCAAACCACAAATATCCTAATGACTATTCTGATATATCCTACCCCATCTCTGAATACTGGGATTGGTCTCACCAACATCAGTTGAGAATCACTGGTCTAGTCTAACACTCTTCCTTTGCAGTTGAGAAAAATGGAGGTGATAGATTAAATAAGTCGCCTGAGTTTGAAAAATCAATAAAAACTGAAATTTATTCATGTAATATAAATTTCTTTAATCAGTTTGAAAAGAATAGCCCAATATTGTTGAGAGGCAGTGGATATAATAACCAAAACATAATTACTACCCCGAAATGATTAAATATGATGCCACGTTTCCTATATTATAATTTGGTCCTATTAAGTTTCCACAGTCTCTCTTCTACGCAGCCTCTCACGATGAAGACAGTACACAGCAGAGTTAATTCCTGCCCTCGGGGAGCTCACTGTCCAACGGGCACAAAAGACAGGTGAATAGATGACTTCAATTTACGATGTAGGTTTGATGGCTGGAGAACAAAGCAAGATGGAAGCACAGAAGAAAGCACCTGAACCAAGGCAAGACTCATGGTCAGAAAAACTTCCTGGAGCACTCTTCTTGTCTCCACACCATGAGACGCTCCTGAAGACAGAACTTGTAACTGGTCGTCTTACTACCTCCACAGTGCCTGCTAGTCCCACTGGCTTCCTGGCCCTTCATAAATATCACTTGCCCCTTTGCAAGGCAGTTTTCTACATGGTTCCGTAGCCAAATAGTTTTTACAACTTTGCAAACACATGATTGAACTCATTGTTTCTCTTTTTCTTTCTTTAAATTTGAGTTAAATATTTGCCTAACCATAGAATATCAAGGAAAAAAGCCCCACTTTTACTTCTTTCTATCCAAAAGGCAATTTTTCCTTCACCACCTCTTCTTTTACTTATGAGAACTTGGATACTTGAGTGTTTGTATACCTGAAAACAAAAAGAAGATTCTGTTTGTATGACTCTTACAATTACAAAAATTAAAAAAAATAAATAAATTCACCAATTAAAAATCTTCAGATCAGATCAATGGCCTGGATTATTTCAATCGTAAATAAGACTCAAAAAGATTTAGGGCCATGTTACAAGATCTATAATTTGGTGACCCTCAACTGCTTCTTTCCTCCTCCCTTTTCTATTGGCTTCAGGGCTGGCCTGGACAAGCAGTGTGACAACATAGCCTTTTTCTCAGAACACTAGAATTGTACCACCCACAGTCCAACGGCTGGAGGCCAGGGCACTGCTAGTGACACAGACATGAGTCAGGACGTGGCATGCTAGAATTCCCACTCAGGTTCTTTCCTGATGGCTTTCTTGGAATTGCCACCCTCAACAGTAAGACGGTAAGAAGTGTGTGATATAAAAGAAATATGTGGCATGGCTGGTCAGAAAACTTGACTTTCGCTCTTGTTACTTACTAGATGTGTGACCATTAGCAATTTTTCTAATCTGTCCTGCTATCTCACAGTTACTGTAAAAATCAGAATGAGACAATGAAAATTAATAGTTTAATTTCTGTTAGTGAGAAAAAAGAAGCATTCACATATTTATTTGATCAGAGCATAAATTATAAGACTTCTGGAGAACAATTTAGCTAGAAATTATCAGACTTTCAAATGCCCTGAACTTTGGCCTAGTTATTCCTCTGGAAATTTAGCCTCGGGAAATAATTAAGAAAGTCCAGAAAGATATATGTAAAAGGATATAACCACTGTGCTGATTGTAATAACAAAATATTAGAAACAATTGAATGTCCAATAATAGAAACAGGTTAAGTAAATTAGAATGTACCTACATAATAGTATATCACACAGCTGCTCAAAATAATGTGAAAATATAAAATATAGCTATTGGAACATAATGGCACGTAAAGGTAATTATTAAGTATAACAGCAGGTAAAAAATTTGTATATGTGATATGAAAGAGAGATACATACCCATAAACATCTACATAGAGAAGTGGGGTGGGTATGGAAATAGGCCCACCTAAGTGTCCAAAGAGTTTAACTCAAGAGTAATGTATTTTATTTTTCTTCTATTTGTATGTCTGTGTTTTCTAATTTTTCTATAATATGCATATATTTCTATTATCACAAGTGAAAATAACCCTACATTTATAAAGTACAGTAAAGTGTATGAAAACCTAGACTCCACTGCAGTGATGTATCCTGAGATCAGAGTCCTGTATATACATATATACATCTGAATTGTAACATGGCCTAGGTTTTGTCTGTCACTGTAATAGAAAAAGCCCCCCTTTTCCACGGTAAGAGGTTGCTGAGCATTCAAAATACTGAAATATTTTGTACATTTTCACTAAAATCAACACTCATTTAGTAAATTTAATTGAGGTTAATGAAGAAACTAAAGATCTCCATGCAAAAGGTGATGTAAAAAGGGGAGGAAAAAAAAAAACCTGATCCATTCGTCTTGTAGAACAAGTTTGACAGTCTTTACCCACTAAACATACAGCAGAGAGTATCCTAAAATAGTTACCTCATTTGCAAATAGGAAACTCCAGTTCTATTGCTGGTTCCGGCAAAAACTTTCTGCAGAAACTCAGACAAGTATAACTTGTCTGTGCTTGAATTAATTTGTCTATGAAATGAACATCATGTTGGCAAAGCCTTTAAGTGAAGTTTAGCTTTTGAATGTAAAAATATTATAAACCTCCTTAAAATGAAGTAGGAGGAGAATTTGGAAGAGGAAGAGAAGAAAGTTTTGATGATTCATTAAAGAAAAATTCATAGCCATTTCTCAAGGAGATGCTACAAAATATCTTTAATGAGCCAATTCCAGTGATTTAACTCCAAAAACTTACTCTGTTGCTGCTAAAATTTGAACTATTGGCATTCATATCTGACTTATAAACACCAGTGTATTTTACATGGGTCAAGTCTTTTAAAGTTTTAGCTAACTCTAATTTAAATACTATTTTTATTGACCAATACTAAACTTTTAATGTGAACTACCTGAATTATACAATATTTAGTTTTCAAAATAAGTTAAATATTGAACTATATTTTATTGAATTATCAACTCATAAATATATGGAAACACAACTAATGAAGAGAAATCTGTGTCCATTACTGACGGTTTTTCTTTTTAAAGATTTTATTTATTTATTTGACAGAGAGAGAGAGATTACAAGTAGGCAGAGAGGCAGGCAGAGAGAGAAGGAAGCAGGCTCCCTGCTGAGCAGGGAGCCCGATGCGGGCCTCGATCCCAGGACCCTGAGATCATGACCTGAGCTGAAGGCAGTGGCTTTAACCCACTCAGCCACCCAGGTGCCCCAACTGACTGTTTTTTGAGTGAAAGAATCTTGTAGAACTGACTATAACACATTCCATAACAAATATATCAGGTCTGACTCTACTGAAACAGCAGTAAATTACTCGCTTTTCAAAGGTATATTAATGATTTTGGAATACAAGGACAATATTTCTCAATTTTTTTCCAGTCCCTAGCCCATACAAAGAATGATAGCTGGCACTCATATTTCCTTTCCTTTTTCCATACTCTTTCATCTGTTATCTGTCTTTTCACATTCTTAATTTATGAGCTTATGTCTCTGCCTATGTCCAATCCATTCTGAAAGGTGCTATGGAAAAATACAACATAGTTAAGCTATCAAAAATTATATGAAATTGGG
>LNAC01000039.1:7806598-7984245 GCA_002007465.1 Ailurus styani
TTAAAAAAAAATTAAAAAAATAATATGAAATTAAGACATAGACAAAAAAAAAAGTCTCTTGAGACAAGTAAACTTAAAGGACTGCCATATAGTGCTAAAGATGGTAAAGACAATTCACATTCAAAAAGAAGATGAGTGCTCCAATTCCCAAATTGAATTAGAACTGTATGTGATCAGTACATTTCCTGGAACATAGTAGGTGCTCAGTAAATGTCAGAGGATTTTGTTTTTCCTTTGTGCTTTTTCTCAGCCAGAAGTTTTGTGAAAGTCAGAGCTAAACATTAAAAGATGGGTAAGGTTTGAATAGGCAAAAGGGAATGGAATAGACATTAACACAAGATATTGTTATGACAAAAGGTTTAAAGGTGGGATACCATATTTTAATTCAATAAGCTGACCCCCTCAGTTGGAGTAGTGGTGTTGGTAATGGAGAAATGGATATATAGATGTGAGTTCAGTGATCTTTGGTGTTTGCACTTGGAAATGGGTATCTATATATCCATACTATCAACTGAGCATTCATCAAATTTATATTGGGTCTAAAATGAGTTCTTGGAGCTCATCAGGACCTCCAGTCCCCTTCTACTCGTTCCTTGCTTAACAGCTCGTTCCTACCTTTACTCCCATAATTACCCTGCTTAGATTTTGTGGTTGAACATTCTAACTTCTTTCTTACCAATGCTCTGGATTCCCCTGCCCCACTGGAAAAACCCCAACACTAGGTAAACTCAACTGTTCACTTTTTCCATGCAACTTACCAGGTTTGTTTCAGTGTTGCACAGTGCAGGTGAAAAGTAACAGTTGGGCAATTCGTCATCATAAATCTGTGATCACCCCTCTCAGCTGGGCTCTCCAACCTGCCTGTCAAGGAGCTGACCAAAATTCCTTAGCCCTGCTTCCATTTTTCACACCACTTCAAGCTCTCTCCATCCCCCTCAAGTCGCTGACAGCTACATTTCACTTGCATTTCCATCTAAGAACCTTTCCTCCTACTCCCCTGAGAAAATAGAAGTCATTATAAGAGAACTTCTTTACCTCTGACTTTCAAATCTATCAAATCTACTTTTGTTTTCAAACCTCCTTTTGTTTTTCTCATATTGGAAAAATAGCAGAATCTATCATTTTATATAAAGCCAATCCCTCAACATATACGGTAAATTTCATTCCTGGCATTCTCTGGGACACTGATCTGTAATAAATTCCTCTCTCTCTTACATATCAATCTTCTCTCTTTCTTACTCCTTCTCATCAGTATTTAAACGAACTCAAGGGTGCCTGGGTGGCTCAGTGGGTTAAAGCCTCTGCTTTCGGCTCAGGTCATGATCTCAGCGTCCTGGGATCGAGGCCCGCATGGGGCTCTCTGCTCAGCAGGGAGCCTGCTTCCTCCTCTCCCTGTCTCTCTGCCTGCTTCTCTGCCTACTTGTAATCTCTCTCTGTGTGTCAAATAAATAAATAAAATCTTTTTAAAAAATAAATAAATAAATAAACGAACTCAAATCTTGTGACTGGGAAGGAAGGATCTTCCTCTTTCCAACATCCTTTGAATCAAATATCCTACTCTTCTACTTTTCATTGTCAACCTTCTTGAAAAACTTGACTATACTCATTTTGCTCCCTCACTTGCCACTCCTACTCCTTAATCCACTGTCATCTAGTTTTTTCTGCCATGATTCTACCAGAATTGCTTTCATCAGGGTCACCAAAGTTTATGTATAAGTAAATTCAGTGGATATTTTCTGTTATTTTAACACTTACCTTTCCTTCAGCATTTCAAACTGTTGATCACTCTTGAAAATACTCTTTGTGGCTTCTATGGCTCCTCACACTAGTGGTTTACCGTTTACCTTCTGCTTCCTCCCTTGCAATCTTCTTTACAAGTTTCTCTTCTTATCCTTCTCTCCTCACCCCTTAGAGAGTAAATATTAGCCTTTTTCACTCTTTTCATTTTCTCTGGGCTATCTTATTTATTCCCAAGATTCCAAAATTCTCCCAAATATTTAATCTCCATATCTTCTATGAGCTCCCAATACATATCTTCAATTCTTTCTTGAGTGTCTTTCAGTGGAAACACATGAGCAACCGAGACTCAACAAAGGTCCCAAACTAAGGTTATTCCCCTCATCGTGTTCCTCACACACACTCAGTCCACCACCAAGTCCTACTGAATCTCATGCCGATTCTGGCAACCTCCCTATCACCCAGTTCATTTCATCTTTTCAGTCATCTCAGTGACTAAAACTATTTAAAGTCATGTCATCTTCCTAAGTCTTTAGTGCACTTAGAAGGATTATCTGTGCACAAGTTTAAAGATTTTGGTTTCCTTTTTATAGGAGATTGAAAAAAAAATTTTAGGAAAGGTCTTTTTGGTCTTTCATCTCATCTTTTTAATGATGGTATTGGTTAAGATCACATTCCCAATTTTTGCGTGATTTTTTGGCAGGTACACATCATCTATGTTTAGTCATGCTGACAAAACTGGAAGAAATGTGTTTTCTTTCTGCAAACATAACATTTCAACAGCCTGGGAAAATACAGATTACTGTTATTTGGCTGGAGACAGCAACGATATATGTGTAACAGGCTGAGATGAAATAACTGAATCAGTGTTACAGGTATCTGTTGGAATTAAGAACAATAGTGAGAATGTCACAAGGCAATCATATTTTCATTGCCCTATTACCTGCAAATGAACAACAGATCACCTACGTAAGCCAAGGTCGTGCTAGGTTGGTCTTCCATGGCCACTTGCACCTTTTCCCCAGTCTCTACAGAAGGATGTCCACACAAGACTTCAGTTTAAAGCTCTGCATCTATCTTTTTAGTTACTATGCCTTTGTGGATGATGTCAATCATCTTCTACATTCAGGAAAGATAGCAAAGGGAAAAAACTAGTAGGACACTAAGGGATATGCACAACTACACTTCTAGTAGAAAATAAGTGTTTACTCATGGGACAGAAAGTCCAATTTTGAGACAAAATTTCATACATTTCAATAGTTTTGAGTACAATATCATGAGAAAATGGCCAGTTTAGCCAAAAACCCAGGTGTAATCTGCAATGATTTTTCTCTTTCCTTCACCTTCCCCCACAGCAGCCCTGATAGCTCAACTCCAGTTTAAATTCTAAATCTCTCCAATTTCTCCCATCTCTCTAGGTGCCCCCCTAGTGCAAGCCACCATTAGCTCTCATTGAGTTGATTGCTGTAGCGTCTAACTGTGACATCCATTTTTGACTTCCATTAGAATCTCGTTTCCATACAATTGTCAAATTGATCGTTCTAAAATTAATTCAGATCATATCATTCCTGGGCATAAAAACTTTCAGGTATTCCCTTTGCCCACAGAGAAAAATACAAACTCGCCTCATCCTAAGTGGCCTTTAGTGACCTGGCCCCTGCCTGATATTCTAGCTCCCTGTCTGATCTCCCTTCCTGCTACTCTTCCTTCTATGATACCAGGCTGTTTCCTTGTTGCTCAGCTCCTCTGCTTGCTGCCCTCTCTGACTGGAACTTTCTTTTTTTTTTTTTTTTTTNACAGAGAGAGAGAAATTACAAATAGGCAGAGAGGCAGGCAGAGAAACAGGGAGAGGAGGAAGCAGGCTCCTCGCTGAGCAGAGAGCCCGATGCAGGCCTCGATCCCAGGACGCTGAGATCATGACCTGAGCCGAAAGCAGAGGCTTTAACCCACTGAGCCACCCAGGCGCCCTGACTGGAACTTTCTGTTGCCAGATTCTTCATGGCTGACTTCTTGCCATTCAGCTCTCAACCCCACTGCCACGAAGACTTCCTAAATTAACCATCTTCACCCTCCATCATATCGTTCTGTTGTATTTTCTTTGTAATACATTCAAAGACCTGAAATTATCTTGTTCATTTATTTTTCTTACCTTCCTGTTAGAATGTAGAATAAATACAGACCTTTTTTCCTATTTTGCTCATTGTTGTATTCCCAGTATTTAGAACAGTGATTAGCAAACTTTTTCTGTAAAAGGTCCGGAAATAAATGTTTTAAACTTTGCAGGCCATACAGCATTTGTTGCAACTACCCAGCTGTGGTTTGGAAGTATGAAGGCAACCATAGACAACAGGTCATTCGTGGACGTGTGTGTTCCATTAAATTTTATTTCTGAACACTGAAATTTGAATTTCATATAATTTTGATGTTTCATAAAGTGTTATTCTTCTTTTGATTTTTTTTAACCATCTAAAAATGTAAAAACCATTCTTAGCTCATGAGCCATGCAAAAACAGACAGCTGTCCAGATGTGGCCTGTAGGTCATAGTCTAACGACCCCTGATCTGGAATGACTATTGCTATACAAAAGAAATTGCAAAAAAATTTTTAACTGAATGAATGAACAAGGATATGAATTTTCCTTGTAAACTTTCATAAACTTGCCATGGACCAAAAGTTAGCATGATTACCCATTCTACTGCTTCAGTCCTCAAGATGGATTTGTTCTATCTATTTGGTTGTTATTTGTATATGGAAATGCCTGATCGTTAGTCTGAGTCACCAAGATCAATGTAAGACATGGAGTTCTTATAATGTAAGAAGAACAGTTAAGACCTTGTCAGTACTTTAGGTATAAAGGCCAACTAAATTGCATCGGGTTCTATATTCAAGATTAAAACTTACATATTTGACTTTCAAAAGCTTAAACACTATGATGAAAAAAATGAATAATTTATTGCTCTTAAAATATATACCTATAAGTCATGAGTGATATAAGAAGACTCTTAAACGTAATTTTAGAAAGATTATTTTTACCTTTTCCTCCAACTCCTTATTTCATATAATTGGGGAGGTTTCCTAAAGGAATTAAAATTTGAAGAGTTTTAAATAAGGACTTTGAAATGGGTCAAGTTGTATTTACTCTTATTAGGACTATTTTCCCCATCTATGACCATGTTTCATGAAACTCTTCCCTTTTAACTATACCCACCCGCCCCCAAATGTTCAAACAAATGGAAGAGATTGGACTTTTGCCCCTAAGTTAAGATTAGAACAAACATTAAGTTAAAACAATAAAAGGGAAATTACAATAAAGGTAAAATCCTTTCATTTAAAAAGCAAGTTAAAATGACAAAGGATTACTGTAAGATACTAAATCTTTCTCAAAGAGTGATTTCCTCTAATAAATCAGATTAAATCACTCATCAGAGGGAAAACACATAATGTCTTAAAGAAAGTTTTAGGGCGCCTGGGTGGCTCAGTGGGTTAAAGCCTCTGCCTTCAGCTCAGGTCATGATCTCAGGGTCCTGGGATCGAGGCCCACATGGGGCTCTCTGCTTGGCAGGGAGCCTGCTTCCTCCTCTCTCTCTGCCTGCCTCTCTGCCTACTTGTGATCTCTCTCTCTCTCTCTCTCTCTGTGTGTGTGTGTCAAATAAATAAGTAAATAAAATCTTTTTTAAAAATTTTTAAAAATTAAAAAAAAAAAAAAGAAAGTCTTAGCAAAGTTTTCAACAGCTCCTGCAAGCAGAAACTTGGTAGAAAAGTTTGGAATGACAGCATGAGTTGGCAAGAGGGCTCAGCCTATAGCTGTAAAGAGAACATTGAGGTCTCGTTAGAAATAACTGCTGAACTGGGAATAGTACCTTATCTTAGAGTAACCCGTGGTTGTCTGCTTCTGAATTGTGACTTGTAAAAGTAATTCACAAAGTAGAGAACTTTTGAGTGATTTCTTGGGCTGTCTCACAAGGACACAAGGTTTACTTCACACTTCATAGTCTTGTTCTGATTAACAAAGAAAGTGCACCATATCAGGGGGCAGGGGATGGGTTATTCTTCTGGAAACTCCAACAGATTATACTAATATTTATAGCCTTTATAAGAAACGAAGGGAAGGACAGAGGGAGGGAGGGAAAGGTGGAGGAAAGAAGGGAGGAAATGTTTCCTTTCAATCACTTTGGGTTTGGACGGTGATATGAAGCATTCTCAATTGACACTCTTTGTCTGGGTGTCCATTTCATTACTTTTCTAAATTCAGGTTTGAAATAATGAGAGCATCCCCAAGGCTTACTCATCTTTCATTGAGCCTGGAACTTGAGGTATCTGTATGAAAGCCAAGTTCTGAGTAAACCTGAGACTATTTACAGTTTCAGGTGGGAATCAGGTGCTAGTCACGACTAAACTTGGCAGGTTTTGCCTGGCTTATGCATTTAATGGCTCTTGAATTATGAGGCATTTAGGAGTGAGGGGAGCCCCACTGTTAGAAACTGAATTTGACAAGCACCCCATTTAGCTTTGTACATCTGCCACCTAGAACCCAGCCCCCTGCCTTAACACACAGTGGATACTCAAAAACTGTCTGTGTGCCACGTGGAAATATAACTGACTGCAACTTGAGACATACTTTCAGGCTTCTAGAGTTAAAAACTGACAACCTCACCTGAAGAGCCAAAGCAATATTGAGTGAGAAAAATGAAGCTGGAGGCATCCCACTCTCTGATATAACAAAGCTATAGTAATCAAAACAGTACAGTATTGGCATAAAAACAGACACAAAGATCAATGGAACAGAAGAGAGAGCCCAGAAATAAACTCATGCATATACAGCCAATTAATTTATAACAAAAAGAGCCAAGAATACACGATGAGGATAGTTTGTTTAATAAATGGTGCTGGGAAAACTGCACAACCACATGCAGTAGAGTGAAACTGGACCCCTATCTTACACCATTCACAAAAATTAACTCAAAATGCATTAAAGACTTGAATGTAAGACCTGAAATCATAAAAGTCTAGAAGAAAACATAGGCAGTAAGCTCCTTGACATGACTTTTTAAATCTGACACCCAAAAGCAAAAGGAGCAAAAGCAAAAGTAAGCGAGTACGGCTACATCAAACTAAAAAGCTTCAACACAGCAAAAAAAAAGTCATCAACAGAATGAAAAAGGCAACCGACTGAATGGGAGAAAACGATTAGAAATCAAATATCCAATAAGAGGCTAATATCCAAAATATATGAAGAACTTACAATTCAATCACAAAAAACAATCTAAAAAATGGGCAGAACACCTGAACAGACATTTTTCCAAAGAAAATATGCAGATGGCCAACAGACACATGAAAAGATGCTCAATACCATTAATCATTAGGCAAATGTAAATCAAAAACACAATGAGATGTCACCTCATACTTACTAGAACATCTATTATCAAAAAGACAAGAAGTAGGGGCACCTGGGTGGCTCAGTGGGTTAAAGCCTCTGCCTTTGGCTCAGGTCATTATCTCGGGGTCCTGGGATGGAACCCTGCATCAGGCTCCCCGCTCGGCAGGGAGCCCGCTTCCTCCTGTCTCTCTGCCTGCCTTTGTACCTACATGTGATACACTCTCTCTCCGTGTCAAATAAATAAATAAATAATCTTAAAAAAAGAAAGAAAGAAAGAAAGAAAGAATAGAAATAACAAGCATTGGCAAGCATGCAGCAATTTCATTTCTGGGTATTTATCTGAAGAAAATGAAAACACGGAGAGCCTGGGTGGCTCAGATGATTAAGCAGCTGTCTTCAACTCAGGTCATGATCCCAAGGTCCTGGGATTGAGCCCCGCATCAGGCTCCCTGCTCAGCGGGGAGTCTGCTTCTCCCTCTGCCTCTCCAACCCCTTCCCTGCTTGTGCAGGCTCTCTTCTCTAGCTCACTCTCTCTCTCTTTCTCTCTCAGATAAATATATAAAATCTTTTAGAAAATGAAAACACAATTTGAAAAGATATATGCACCCCCATGTTCACTGAAGCATTATTTACAATACCAATATATGGTAACAACCTAAGTGTCCATTGATAAGTGAACGAATAAAGAAGATGTGAATATAATTCATCCATTAAAAGGGAGTATTATTCATCCATAGGAAAGAAAAAATTCTTGCCATTTACAACATGGATAGACCTCAAGGGCATTATGCTAAGAGAAAACAAATAAGTCAGACAGAGAAAGACAAGTACCATATGATCTCTCTTGTGTGTAGAATCAAAAAATAAAAATAAAGGAGCACCTGGGTGGCTCAGTTGGTTAAGCAACTGCCTTTGGCTCCGGTCATGATACTGGAGTCTAGGGATCGAGTCCTGCATCAGGCTCCCAGCTCTGCAAGGAGTCTGCTTCTCCCTCTGACCTTCTCCCCTCTCATGCTCTCACTTGCTCTCTTGCGCACTCTTTCCCTAAATAAATAAATAAAATCTTTAAAAAAATAATAATAATTTAAAAATAAATAAATAAAAATAAAACACAAACTCATAGATATAGAGAACAGATGAGGGTTGTAAGAAGCAAGGAATAAGGGGTGGGAGAAATGGGTAAACTGTTGTGGTTTTGTAGTTTAAATAAATTGATAAAAATTAAAAAATAAAAAGACCCTAGCTATGAGAAATGAAATATTTATGAGGGTATAGAGCATGCAACTATAGTTAATAATATTACATTGCATATTTGAAAGTTGCTGAAAGAGTAAGTTCCCACCACAAGAAAAAAAATTGTAACTATTTATGGTGATGGATATTAACTCGACTTATTGTGATGATCATTTATAACACACACAAATGCCGAATCATTATGTTTTACTCCTGAAACTAATATAATATGCATATATGTAATATAATATGTCAATTATACCTCAGTTAAAAAAATTTTTTTGACAGACTCCTCTTCATCCTCTCCTTTTCAAAATGCATCCATGAGGTGGTATTTTTCTCTGCTAGGAGAAACTTCATGAACTCTGTGTACGTATGTATGTGTGTGTACATAGGTAGGTTTTCTTCACTGCACAACTGCTGCTGTTGGACACAAACTGAGGGAGACAGAGCCAGTTGAGATGTTCTGAGATTAAGACCAAAAGGCCTATAGTGGTGGACACAGAAGTCGGGCATGGACTTGCTCCCCCTAAAATTAAGCATCTCTCCCTTACAGTCTGGGGATGTGCTCTGGAGTTCAAGACATTATGAAAAAGTAGCAAAACTGAGGTTAGCTCTGTATCAACTATTGGTAGCCCTTAGCCCACCAGTGGAAGTGGAGAGGTTGATGAAGATGTAAAGTCTGGAAACAGAAAGGAGGGGTCAAGTGGAGGTTCAAAACTTGAGTCCTTTTAGAGAAAGGTTATCAGAGATTTGCATAACGAACAATTCCTTGATAAGAAAGTGCTTCAGGGCAATCTTAGTTAATTAGAATCTGTTTTTCTAAGATTAGTATTTGACATTTTGATTCTAGTATCATTAAAATTATCTATAATACCCTGCAGTTTGAATATAGGAAAACACTAAACACTAAACATAAAACTAAGTCCTTGAGAGAGAAAAGGGAAGGAACCTGGGAAAACAGACCACAGAAAGTAGAGTTTATCCAACCCCTCAATTTACAAATGAGGAAACTGAATCTAAGTTTAAACAATATAGAAGTTCACTCAGAAAATTAGTATCTACGATCAGATTGGTCAAAAATGAAAGGAATTTCCAACGAAGGTGACGTGAGGTCTAGCAGAGGTATTTTGGGCAGGCAGAAATTCCAATGTTCTTCATAACAAGCTGTGTTTATACACACGGTGTACTTGTTTTTAGAGATACACACAGTATGCAAATATATCTTAAAATTCTCAAGTCAACCTTAAATGCTATCATGCACATAACATGGGGAGGGATAACGTTCCCATTCACGGCATTCCTTAGGTTTGCTAAGGTTATTTGTGCTAAGTAGACAGATTGCCTTGGCAAAAATAAGGCAATTATCTGAAAAATATATAAATTATCTGTATAGTTCAAGAGAAGTTTGACCCAAACTATCCTAATGCAGTAATTGCCTCTATTTTCCAATTATTGACATATATTCTTTTGAAATTCCTGGAACAGTCTATGCTGCTATTCCGATGATATCAAATGCACACACACACACGCACTGAAGCCAGATCTCTCTCTTTGCCTGAGCAAAGAAAAAGAGAAGAAATACTTGATTCTGTGGTTAACCCATGAAGGGAGAGTCTCCGTTTCCATTAGGTTCTTTTTGCTTATTGCTTCCCAGAGAGCCTGGCTTCCAGTGTACCATTCCCTGACACGAATCAAGCTGGCCCCTCCCATTGAGATGAAGGTAAATCTGAAGTTCAGAAAGGGAACAAGGAGCAGGAGGTGGAGAGGTAGAAGTATGATGCTGTTGAAGGTGCTGTAATTCGAGCTGTGAGCTGAAGCAGCTTCCTGTGTGTGATTATCCACTCAATGTGGTTTGTTTCAAGAGGTAATTAAGACACTATTTATGTAGGCTACTAAGTGAAGCTTGTGTGTCTCTCTTCGTCCTTTGAGTAAAAAGATATCTCTGTGTTTTCTTCCAAATAAAACTATATTGCAGTTAAACAATCTTGTCTCCCAACAAAGGTTCTGAATCTAATTGCTGTAATATCTTCCTAAAATATGGTGAACTAAGTACAAGGAAGGAAAAACTCAACTACCCCCACATGCCTGAACTTAGTTTGGGCTGTTACATTATTGATTAATCTAACTAGAACTGTTAAACTTGGGAATGGCATAACTCTTTGATATTTAAACTCTAAATTATTTCTGAGCCTGTTTTCCCAACTCAGCTGTATTTGTGGACATCAGTGTGTCAACTTAGTGAAGTCGTAGGTGCCTCCCCGGGAAAGTGATGCACTCTCCATTCCCTTCGTGGAGGATGGACAGTATCAGAATCTCCCACAGGGAATCCGTACTTATGATTAGCAGTCACCATTGTGTTGAATATCTCCACAGTGTAGATTAGCAGGGTAAATATATAAGAACCCAAAGAGATACACAACAATAAAATGTGTCCTCTCCCTCAATCTAATTGGGAAAGCAAGGCAAGTCCATAAAAAAAAAAAAAGAAGAAGAAGAATAGTAATAACACAATGCAAGATAACAGACCTCAAAGAAAGTGCTACAGACCATAAAAGTTACAATTGTTCACAAAGCCATAAATCAGAAGTTACCAAGGGCTGAAGAGGTGACTGTTTTGTTGTCGTTGTTGTTGTTTTTAATTTGCTTTAATCAGGGAAGCCCTAAGTAAGGTTTCCCAAAATTTTTTCAAACATTTATTCCAGCTTCCACAACATTCGATCCCCGTCACTTAAATGACTCAACTGATCCAGGCCAGGTAAGGTTGAGAGAGCATTCCATAGTAACATAAAGATAAAAAGAAATTACCCTTGATTTCTGAATGTCATCTCAAATTGACACAATTATTTTGTAAAGGGTTTCTCTTCAGCCTGCCTTAGGTAAGAAGGCCGTCACCTTGATGTTCTTTTCCCCCACTGTAGCTCTCGGCAGATCCTATAAGAGGGTCCTCTCTAGGAATGCGTAAAAGTCACAGGAGCTGGTGAATAAGGGGCAGGCAAAGTTAGGTAGGGAGAGACAGGTAGGGAGCTGCCTGACTAGATTCACACAGGGGGCTATGTAACCAGGCTCACAGAAATCCCAGATGTGAAGAAATGTTATAGATGAGATATTAACCAAAGAGAAGGGAATATAACAACCCCCCCTTGTTTTTTCTAAATATAGATGGAATATTCACCTGACAGTTACAAATCCACCTTTGTCTTAAATGTCATAGACAAGGTAGTTACCAAGCTCCCTGCTCAGTCTCCTATAAAAAGCTAACCATAAAAGCCCTCCTGGCATCCCATTTGGTTCTCCTCTGGCTCTGGAGAGCTTGTTTTTGTTTCCTTTCTGTTCTCACCTTCACTTAATAAAGTTTCACTTCACCCTTTTGTGTTTGTGAGATTCATTCTTCAACTCCTCAAGACAAGCACCCTGCAAGCCTGCAACTCTGGGATCCCATGAGGGGCCAGGAGATGAGCATCTGCCCTCTAGCAGGTACCCAAGAATGGCCAGACTCTGAAGAGTGAGTTTCCTCAAAAAGAAACATAAGAAAACATCCAAAACCACCAGGCCCTTGACGTGGTACTCAAACATTTCCCAAACTTGCCTTGCACAAGTCCTATCTATATGAAACCATTTGTCTGTATGAAAAATTTTAAATATATATTTCAGCCATTTTAGGTTCATAGATTCCTGGATGACTAAAGTTTTAAGTTTTCACCCAGATGTGAGGTTGGAGTTTATATTATCTACCCAACTGATCAGTAAATTTGACACTTTTGAGGTCTGTCTTCAATTTAACGGTAAAAATTATTCATTAGAAATAGTATCCAGGTGCCACACAATCAGATCAAAAATTAAGACACCATTAAAAAAATATAATTTATACAGAACTATAATAATGAGTTTGTATGTTTAAATCGGAAGACCCATTAGGTGACATTAAGGAGTAAAATGGGTTTTTAAAATACTCTTCTTTCCTTCTGGGAATGTTGGATAGATAAATTTAAACTATTTATTTCAAGGATGCATGGGTGGCTCACTCAATTAAATGTCCAACTCTAGATTTCGGCTCAGGTCATGAATTCAGGGTCATGAGATCGAGCCCCACCTGGGGCTCTGCTCTGGACATGGAGCCCACTTAAGATTCTCTCTCTCGTCCCCCTCTGCCCCCTCCCCGTCCCTCCCTAGGTGTGCATATGCTCTCCCTATCTCTCCCTCTTAAATAAATAAATGAATAAAATCTTTAAACTACCTGTTTCAAACTATAAATATCTAAACAAATTAAAGTTCTGAAAGCAAGGGGTATTGAATGCCAACCCCAGCCCCCACTAGCTGAGTACTTCAATCTTTTTTTCCCTTTTTTATTTGAAGAATGTAGAAAATAGCACCACACTTGTTCTGACCACCTTACAATGTTGTTCTGAGGATTGAATTATTAAAAGAGCATAAAAGGGCTTCACTGGGTGGTGGCTGCCCCACCCCACCCCCATCACTCCAAAGACACAGGCAGTGGATATCCAGTGCTTGTGTGGCTGCTACTACAGCTTCTCTGTGCAGCTGAAAACCAGTGTCATGTACCGAATTTAATTGCAGGACCAGTTAAACCAAAGCTTGGTATCTAAAGATGGTAACAAAGCAAAACAGAAGTTCTTCAAGATGCCCAGTACTTCCCATAGTGAATACATGGGGAGTAAATTCACTAGTGAATATAGAGATACTTTCATAAGCTTTCCCCCGACAGTTACTTTTTAAGAACTTTGAGAGCAGAGGACAAAACAAGTATGTTCCCTCTTAGTAAATCTTTGTCCAGCTTTTAAGCTGAAAATGAAGCCTGTAAATCCTACCGAGATTGAAAACTGAATCTATATCCTCTCAGTTAAATGGTTTTATACCTGTTTTATTTCCCCCCTGTCAAGGCCAAATCTTCATGGGTAACCTGTTAAATTAGTTGAGAATGAAAACATAGAAGTTGATGCATCGATGGAAATTATTTTACCATGAGTGAAGGTGAAGAATAAGCATGTAGGGAGACCCCGACCAAAATGAACAGAAGTCCCCTAAGGAAGGGCTAATTATGAAGAACAAGTCAGAAAAGACAAAAGTAGCATCTACGTGGTGAAATGAACATCAGCCATAGAGGACAGACCTCCTTTCTGTTCTGCAACAGACAGCTCCTGTTTACCTTAGTCGGAGTTTGCCTTAAGCTTGTAGATCCGTACACCTGGGTGTTACTCGGGCATTAATAAGCTGCACTTCACCAAGATTTTCAACTGCATGAAAGTGTAGCTCTTTCACCCTTCAATCCACTTGGGACTAATTTGAGCAATGCAAGGCTTAGTGGCAGGAAGCATGCAAAAATTCCATCCCAAATCTCTGACAACTTCAGAAACTGGTATGTTTGCTTTCGGATGTCCAAAACAATTCTGGAACTTCATAACTGACAAAGCTAACTGCAAGACCTTGACATATTTTGAAAAGTGAAGAAGTCAAACTTTTCCTCTTGCCTGCTTCTTCTAGATCAGGGCAGAAAACCTTTCTATCAAACTATCACATTTTGCCTTGGAGAGATTTATGCAGGCAGTGTGAGACCCACGTGCTCCCAAAGCTAAGAGCCTCTGACAATAGGCGTGCAGGCCTCTAGCCCTCACATCTGTGGGCCTCAGCCCTTCCTGGCCATCAAGCAAACATGCAGAGGGTAGAGTTGCAAATTCCCATGAGGCAAGGCCACTAGTTAGAGTTTCCAGAGAGAGCCAGCAGGTCTCTGCCACTTCTCTGCGCTGCCATCCTTCATCCCCAGGGGAAAACGTAAAGCGTTCTGTCTACCAGTCAAACCACACAGACAAATACCAACTGCTCACAGGGCAGTCCAGGCCCAACTGCACAGAGAACAGCTGGGCCCTGAAAGACCAGAACACCGAGAAACTCTCAAAATACAGACAGGCTTTGGCTACCAAGATGTTCTGTTCTAGAAATTTCTTTGAATTTCCACACAGGGACAGGACCCTGTCTGTGTCCTATCGCTGTACCATACACGTATCTTCTGCTTTCCAAAAGTTTGCGCTTCACCATGTCGCTTTTATGAAAAACCTCCACTAGTACTTGTTTTTGCTAACCAAAAGAAATCCAAAGAGGGTTTTCTCTTTTAAGAAAAAAGATGGAAAGCAAAAACGGCATTTAGGGTTGGTTTGGCAGCAGGCTGTTGCACGGGCGGGTGCACCCCGAGCAGTGAGCATGGCCCCACCAAGCTCCTTCCCCAGAAACCACACTCCACATCTCTGCATCAGCTGCCAGAACTTCCAGCTGTGTCTGTGAACATCTGGGCTTTCTCCTGATTTATTCTGTGTGTCCATTAGCAAGATGTGTCCTAAGGTATCAGAAAAGCCTAAGAGAAGGTATTTTCGGAGGCTGGGAACACTCAAAAAGTTTTCATATAAATTCATAGTAATTGCTTCTTTGCTTTACTACATTTCAGTTTATGGAAGATTTCCTAGGAACACTCTACTTTTGGTTAGTGGGGAAAACATGTAATACTTAGAATGGCTAGCTACTATTTCTTAAGCACTTTCTGTAAGTCAGGCGCTTTTCAAAGCACTTTTACAAATTAGAATTCATTTAATCTCCATAACAAACCTATGAGATGGGGAATTGTTTTGGTTTGTTTGAAGTAGGCTCTACGCCCAGCACCCAGCTTTGAGCCCAACTCAGGGCTCGAACTCACAATTCTGAGATCAAGATCCCAAAATCAAGACCTGAGCTGAGATCAAGAGTCTGACGCTTAGCCCACTGAGCCACCCAGGCACCCCAAGAATTGTTTTCATCTCCATTTAAGTCAAGAGGAACCTGAGACCCAGCCTGTCCAGCAAGTGCTTGGTACATGACTGTCTTGAGAGAAGTATTTGCTAATTGAATCTAACGATGTAAGAAAGCACCCCTCTGTATAAATAATGTAATAAATAGGAGGAGGATGACCTCCAAGATCAGCCCATAAAATCTATTTAACCCATGTGTATCTTTTTATTATTAACACAATTCCCTTTAAACCTAATAACCATTAAAACACTGTTTTTATAGGGAGGTATGTTCCAAATTCCAGCTTGTGGTGCCAGTCCACAGTTTACTCAGTAAGCAGCAACTTTCTGAAACAATGTTAGTACTAAGGGAAGGTGCAAAGCTGAGCGAGGCACACGCCTACCGTTTATGAACTTCTATCCTTACCCCACCCCCAGGAGGAACAGGGAACTTTCTGGAGGGCCCTCCTGTCTGGGACTGGGCTAACAATGAAATCTTTCTGGACTTTTCAGGCCCATTTCTTCTCTACCTCAGCTGCTCCTCCATCCTTTCAACAGAATCCTGGGGCTCTCTGAGCTGCTATAGAAATTGAGAGATCACCATTTCCCAAAAAGCAGTTTTAAGCTAAGCTCATGGAAAGAATTTTCTCAGGTCTTCATTTTCCTCTGACTTGTGGCACCTGTTACTGCTTATCTGGTGACAAGTGCTAGCAGATGACAAAATGAATTAACGAGAAGTATATTCACAGAAAAATGGCGGAACGGTCCATCCTGCTTAGCTCAACAACTTGGTGTTCTTTTGCAGGCTTGGGAGTTCACTGTTGTAATTTTATAGTTCATACAGAGATTTAAGTAGTCGTGCTTTCTGCTTGTGAGATCGATTCCAGTTTTTGTGGTGAAATAAAATAGATCAGCATTCATTAGTGTTCCTCAATGGCATCCACACCCTCCACCACCTGAACAGGTTTAGAGATTCCAGACTATTCTTCTCTTGATTAGACCAACCCACTCCCCACCACACCCCGCCTGAATACAACAGCTTTTCCACCCTAGACTGTGAGCTCTGTGGGGGCTGGGGGCCATCTCTTGTTTATCATTGTGTATCCAGTGGCACCAAGAGTTAGGGATTAATAATAATCTTAGTAACTGCATAAACTTCACTGAATTTAAATTAATCCCAGTGTAGGTGCGTGAACAAGGCTCTAATCTTGGCTTTCCCTCCTGCGCCATTTACCTATAGAGGGCTGTCCCAAGTCACTGGTTTGGAGAGGGCCTGCTTGTGAGCCATTTTGTATGTAATCTTCAAAACAACAACAAAATATTAAATCAAAGACCAGAGGCTTAAACAATGATTTTCTTCCCAGTGAGAAAAAGATTGCTTGTCAAACCCAAAGATATTTTAACTCAGCTCATTTCTTAAGTATTATTTTTCCAAACATAGACATACTCTCCCTTGGTATACCTGGTAGAGTTAAACTTCAACCATGACCCAACCAGCAAATGTTTCTAAGTAAACCAACATTCTCTGCTGAATGTTTAAGTAAAACACTGACTGAAAAGAAAAAAGCTAGAAGTTTTATTCCAACATTAGATAAGTAATTTTCAGTGTACCCTTTCATGGTCAGCCCAAAAGCAGCTTCCATCACTGTCCTGCTGATAGAAATGTGCTGCAAAATCTTTAATCACCAAGAAAGTTTTGATTTATAGCCACTGCCCACTGATTTTAAAAAGTCAATGTTAAGCATTTTAGAAAGATTTTCAACAAAAATTGGAAACAGGAGTTTTTCTTTTAAGTCTCTGTTGCTCAAACAAAACCAAAAAGAAGAAAAAGAACTAATACCAAGAATCTTCCAATTCCCTGAAAATTCTGAGCTTTTATTGCAATATGGAAATTTTTTTCTTAAGAAATAAATAATGAGACAATTATATTCTTGACAAAAGATTTGTCAGGAAATTCCTTTTAAATGGCAATTTCTCTGCTAAATTTAAAATGTTATTTAATTTACAAAAGTACGATTTTCAAACTTGGTCAAAATCTGCCTGTTGTGTGAAGTGCACCCAGCTGGTTTACTTCCTGCATAGGGAAACCCTTCCAAAGGTACATTTGCGGCCAAAGAATAGCTTAGATCCTGGGAAAATCTGTCTCAGTAACATTTTCTGGAGAAAAAAAAGATATTTTTTATCCCTGCCCTTGAATTTGGCTAATATCTCATTTTTAATAACTTGTTCCTCAAAGAACTATGACACAGGAAGGGGGAAGGAGGAACGTCCCTCGCAAACTGAAACAAACAAGGTACATGAGGTCCCCTGTGTGCCTCCCCTTCCAGGCAACACTCTTCATGGTTTCCTTAGCCAGGCAGAGCTGACCCGTTACAGTTGGCTGCTGGGAGCTTTGGGAGCCACAGATTGTGTTTGTTGATAAGTAAATGTATTATTGCTTATCAAACTTGCATCCTTTTTCAATGTGCAGAATATTCCCGTATGGTGTGCAAAATTTTGTGTTGGAAATATCCCCAAACAGCTTTGAGCAGGAATTCCCAGAGAGCCAGATTCCCTCATTATTGTATCCAATTATCCATTCAGAGTATCTCTTTGACATTGTAATTGACTCCTTGATGATGATCGTATTGTTCTATCTCTTGCCAAAACAAATTCAGAGATCCGTAGATCTGGTTTAAGACTAAATCCCTGGGTTAAAAATTAAACTCTGAATGAGCTTTTTCTTCCCACCTGCTGATTCACAAACTTTAGCATGCTTTAAATCCACCCAGCAGGCTTGTTAAAACACAGATTGCTGGGTTACACCCCCAGAATTTCTGATACACTTGTTCAGGTCTAGGGTGCAGGAATCTACATTTCTAACAAGTTCCCAAGTGATACTGATGATGCTGATCTGGAAACCATGTTTGGCTGTTCGGCTGAGAACATAAACCCACCTAGTGTGCGCAGATAAAGCTGGCTTTCATCCATCGGTGCAGCCATCATTTGACTCACTATTCCCTTTCTGGGTGAGAGAAGAGAATGACACCTCCCACCAGTCCACGTGAGGTGGAGGAATTGGGTTGGCCTTATCTGAGCAATTCTGCTCTAGAGTGATACGTACCACACAGGCTGGAGTATATGGTTACTTACTCCCAGCCATCTGGAAAAGAGAGCCTTTGAAAACTCCTTTTAATGCTTTTTACGAAAAGTAAGGGGCTGGTTTCCCAAGCACAAGTAATCGAACAAATTTTCTTAATTATATTACTGTAAGTCAATCATAATCTTGTGTTTCACATTTTTGCACATAAATTCAAATTTCTAGATTATAACTAAAGTTTGCTTGTATCTTAAAGCCTGTAACTTCTAACTAATTTAGGATACTGTCTGCTAATCAAAGAGACAAAGTCTAGTTATTAAATGGCATTTGCATAATAGATCTAAACCCCAGAAGAGGTTTATCCAAGGGGCCTTTTCCGAAACTAGAAGAACATGAGCCCCAGACACTATTATGCATATAGTTCATGTATATAATTGTGCCTTATTATTCATATGCAATCTGATCTGATACCAGATACTCAACTATTTTCCAAGTCTGAAGACATACTCATTTGTCACCATTCAGAGCCAGCGAATCAATTATTAAGCCAATCCTGAGCCAAGCAACATGAATAGAGAGAGCCCTGGTGGCCATTCCAACCCAGGCCCTATTCATTTCATTATGCCAGGATTCATGCAAAATTCCCTTCATTTATCTTAATTGGTCAAGATTGCTCCTATTTCAAAATCTTTCCATGACTCTTTAACTTCCTAATATGGCCTCCCACTTATTTCCAACATCATCTCTCACTACCCACCCAGCCCCTGCTCATGAATGTCATCCCAAAAGCACAGCAACTTTCCCCTTTCATTGCCCAGATTAATATTCCTAAAGCAACNCTGTAAGTCAGGCGCTTTTCAAAGCACTTTTACAAATTAGAATTCATTTAATCTCCATAACAAACCTATGAGATGGGGAATTGTTTTGGTTTGTTTGAAGTAGGCTCTACGCCCAGCACCCAGCTTTGAGCCCAACTCAGGGCTCGAACTCACAATTCTGAGATCAAGATCCCAAAATCAAGACCTGAGCTGAGATCAAGAGTCTGACGCTTAGCCCACTGAGCCACCCAGGCACCCCAAGAATTGTTTTCATCTCCATTTAAGTCAAGAGGAACCTGAGACCCAGCCTGTCCAGCAAGTGCTTGGTACATGACTGTCTTGAGAGAAGTATTTGCTAATTGAATCTAACGATGTAAGAAAGCACCCCTCTGTATAAATAATGTAATAAATAGGAGGAGGATGACCTCCAAGATCAGCCCATAAAATCTATTTAACCCATGTGTATCTTTTTATTATTAACACAATTCCCTTTAAACCTAATAACCATTAAAACACTGTTTTTATAGGGAGGTATGTTCCAAATTCCAGCTTGTGGTGCCAGTCCACAGTTTACTCAGTAAGCAGCAACTTTCTGAAACAATGTTAGTACTAAGGGAAGGTGCAAAGCTGAGCGAGGCACACGCCTACCGTTTATGAACTTCTATCCTTACCCCACCCCCAGGAGGAACAGGGAACTTTCTGGAGGGCCCTCCTGTCTGGGACTGGGCTAACAATGAAATCTTTCTGGACTTTTCAGGCCCATTTCTTCTCTACCTCAGCTGCTCCTCCATCCTTTCAACAGAATCCTGGGGCTCTCTGAGCTGCTATAGAAATTGAGAGATCACCATTTCCCAAAAAGCAGTTTTAAGCTAAGCTCATGGAAAGAATTTTCTCAGGTCTTCATTTTCCTCTGACTTGTGGCACCTGTTACTGCTTATCTGGTGACAAGTGCTAGCAGATGACAAAATGAATTAACGAGAAGTATATTCACAGAAAAATGGCGGAACGGTCCATCCTGCTTAGCTCAACAACTTGGTGTTCTTTTGCAGGCTTGGGAGTTCACTGTTGTAATTTTATAGTTCATACAGAGATTTAAGTAGTCGTGCTTTCTGCTTGTGAGATCGATTCCAGTTTTTGTGGTGAAATAAAATAGATCAGCATTCATTAGTGTTCCTCAATGGCATCCACACCCTCCACCACCTGAACAGGTTTAGAGATTCCAGACTATTCTTCTCTTGATTAGACCAACCCACTCCCCACCACACCCCGCCTGAATACAACAGCTTTTCCACCCTAGACTGTGAGCTCTGTGGGGGCTGGGGGCCATCTCTTGTTTATCATTGTGTATCCAGTGGCACCAAGAGTTAGGGATTAATAATAATCTTAGTAACTGCATAAACTTCACTGAATTTAAATTAATCCCAGTGTAGGTGCGTGAACAAGGCTCTAATCTTGGCTTTCCCTCCTGCGCCATTTACCTATAGAGGGCTGTCCCAAGTCACTGGTTTGGAGAGGGCCTGCTTGTGAGCCATTTTGTATGTAATCTTCAAAACAACAACAAAATATTAAATCAAAGACCAGAGGCTTAAACAATGATTTTCTTCCCAGTGAGAAAAAGATTGCTTGTCAAACCCAAAGATATTTTAACTCAGCTCATTTCTTAAGTATTATTTTTCCAAACATAGACATACTCTCCCTTGGTATACCTGGTAGAGTTAAACTTCAACCATGACCCAACCAGCAAATGTTTCTAAGTAAACCAACATTCTCTGCTGAATGTTTAAGTAAAACACTGACTGAAAAGAAAAAAGCTAGAAGTTTTATTCCAACATTAGATACGTAATTTTCAGTGTACCCTTTCATGGTCAGCCCAAAAGCAGCTTCCATCACTGTCCTGCTGATAGAAATGTGCCGCAAAATCTTTAATCACCAAGAAAGTTTTGATTTATAGCCACTGCCCACTGATTTTAAAAAGTCAATGTTAAGCATTTTAGAAAGATTTTCAACAAAAATTGGAAACAGGAGTTTTTCTTTTAAGTCTCTGTTGCTCAAACAAAACCAAAAAGAAGAAAAAGAACTAATACCAAGAATCTTCCAATTCCCTGAAAATTCTGAGCTTTTATTGCAATATGGAAATTTTTTTCTTAAGAAATAAATAATGAGACAATTATATTCTTGACAAAAGATTTGTCAGGAAATTCCTTTTAAATGGCAATTTCTCTGCTAAATTTAAAATGTTATTTAATTTACAAAAGTACGATTTTCAAACTTGGTCAAAATCTGCCTGTTGTGTGAAGTGCACCCAGCTGGTTTACTTCCTGCATAGGGAAACCCTTCCAAAGGTACATTTGTGGCCAAAGAATAGCTTAGATCCTGGGAAAATCTGTCTCAGTAACATTTTCTGGAGAAAAAAAAGATATTTTTTATCCCTGCCCTTGAATTTGGCTAATATCTCATTTTTAATAACTTGTTCCCCAAAGAACTATGACACAGGAAGGGGGAAGGAGGAATGTCCCTCGCAAACTGAAACAAACAAGGTACATGAGGTCCCCTGTGTGCCTCCCCTTCCAGGCAACACTCTTCATGGTTTCCTTAGCCAGGCAGAGCTGACCCGTTACAGTTGGCTGCTGGGAGCTTTGGGAGCCACAGATTGTGTTTGTTGATAAGTAAATGTATTATTGCTTATCAAACTTGCATCCTTTTTCAATGTGCAGAATATTCCCGTATGGTGTGCAAAATTTTGTGTTGGAAATATCCCCAAACAGCTTTGAGCAGGAATTCCCAGAGAGCCAGATTCCCTCATTATTGTATCCAATTATCCATTCAGAGTATCTCTTTGACATTGTAATTGACTCCTTGATGATGATCGTATTGTTCTATCTCTTGCCAAAACAAATTCAGAGATCCGTAGATCTGGTTTAAGACTAAATCCCTGGGTTAAAAATTAAACTCTGAATGAGCTTTTTCTTCCCACCTGCTGATTCACAAACTTTAGCATGCTTTAAATCCACCCAGCAGGCTTGTTAAAACACAGATTGCTGGGTTACACCCCCAGAATTTCTGATACACTTGTTCAGGTCTAGGGTGCAGGAATCTACATTTCTAACAAGTTCCCAAGTGATACTGATGATGCTGATCTGGAAACCATGTTTGGCTGTTCGGCTGAGAACATAAACTCACCTAGTGTGCGCAGATAAAGCTGGCTTTCATCCATCGGTGCAGGCATCCTTTGACTCACTATTCCCTTTCTGGGAGAGAGGAGAGAATGACACCTCCCACCAGTCCACGTGAGGTGGAGGAATTGGGTTGGCCTTATCTGAGCAATTCTGCTCTAGAGTGATACGTACCACACAGGCTGGAGTATATGGTTACTTACTCCCAGCCATCTGGAAAAGAGAGCCTTTGAAAACTCCTTTTAATGCTTTTTACGAAAAGTAAGGGGCTGGTTTCCCAAGCACAAGTAATCGAACAAATTTTCTTAATTATATTACTGTAAGTCAATCATAATCTTGTGTTTCACATTTTTGCACATAAATTCAAATTTCTAGATTATAACTAAAGTTTGCTTGTATCTTAAAGCCTGTAACTTCTAACTAATTTAGGATACTGTCTGCTAATCAAAGAGACAAAGTCTAGTTATTAAATGGCATTTGCATAATAGATCTAAACCCCAGAAGAGGTTTATCCAAGGGGCCTTTTCCGAAACTAGAAGAACATGAGCCCCAGACACTATTATGCATATAGTTCATGTATATAATTGTGCCTTATTATTCATATGCAATCTGATCTGATACCAGATACTCAACTATTTTCCAAGTCTGAAGACATACTCATTTGTCACCATTCAGAGCCAGCGAATCAATTATTAAGCCAATCCTGAGCCAAGCAACATGAATAGAGAGAGCCCTGGTGGCCATTCCAACCCAGGCCCTCTTCATTTCATTATGCCAGGATTCATGCAAAATTCCCTTCATTTATCTTAATTGGTCAAGATTGCTCCTATTTTAAAATCTTTCCATGACTCTTTAACTTCCTAATATGGCCTCCCACTTATTTCCAACATCATCTCTCACTACCCACCCAGCCCCTGCCCATGAATGTCATCCCAAAAGCACAGCAACTTTCCCCTTTCATTGCCCAGATTAATATTCCGAAAGCAACACTTTTTTTTTTTTTGGTCATATCAATAATGACCTTACTGAAAAATCTACAGTGATTCCCTCATTGCCTCTGGGGGCTAAGCTCAAATTCCTCTCTTTCTAATGAAGAGAAATCTCACTAATTCACCTTATCTCAATTGTTCCCTAACCTCCCATTGCCCTCCCACCACCACACACACACACACACACACACACACACACACAGATGCACGTCTGCTCTTCCTAGATTGAACCTAGAGGGACTGGTACTCCCGCAGGTACTCCTGCAGTGCCTGGCCTGCAGGGCATAGCTCAAACTGAGCTTCTCTGGCCAAACAGCACACAGGGATTTTCCTGCCTATCTGACCTCCTGGAGCAGTTGCACCTAGAGAGTGGTCTACGGAAGAGAGTAGCACATAATAACCTCTAACAGGTCTGCAGTGAGATAAGCTTAGAAATTAAGAGGAAGACTTTAGAAACTTTTATCACAATGTGACCAAGAAAATGCATGCCTTTGAATCTAATAATAAAAAATGGGGACTTGAATTTTATATGCCTAGGTGAGTCAGGGTTCTCCAGAGAAACAGAGCCAATAGGACATGTACACACATATAGAAAGAGATTTATTATAAGGAACTGATTCAAGCAATTATGGAGTTTTATGGAGTTTGGCAAGTCCAAACCTGTAATGTAAGCCAGCAGGCTCCAGACCCAGCAGAGTTAATGGTGCACTTCTAGTTCATAGTAGTCTGTTGGACACCTCCCTTTTTTTCGGAGAGGCCAATCTTTATTCCTGCCAGGCCTTCAGCTGATTGCATGAGGCCCACCTACATTATGGAGAGCAATCTGCTTTACTGAAAGTTCACCAAATTGAATGTTAATATCATACTAAACCACATTCCAACTATATAAAAAAAATTTTAAAGATTTTTTATTTATTTATTTGATACAGAGAGAGAGAGAGAGAGAGTGAGTTGTGAGTAGGCAGAGAGGCAGGCAAAGAGAGAGAGAGGAGGAAGCAGGCTCCCTGCTGAGCAGAGAGCCCGATGTGGGCCTCGATCCCAGGACCCTGAGATCATGACCTGAGCCAAAGGCAGAGGCTTTAACCCACTGAGCCACTCAGGCACCCCCAACTATGTAAAATTAAACATCACAATGCTTTGGGTTTTTCTTTTTCCTAGTAATTAATTTTTATTGGCTTCTATAAAAATATCTGTTGGAGATGGATTGGGAGGTAAACAACATTCACAAATGGTTAAAGAAGAGGTATAAAGCCATGTTGGCACTATACAGTCTACAAGCTAAAGCTGGGTTATGCCCTGTGTTTGTTTAACCAGCAAGCTAAGAATGCTTTTTACATTTTAAAAAGGTTATACAAAAAGAAGAGGAAGAGGAGGAGAAGGGGGAGGAGGAAGAGAAGAAAGAATGAGGAGGAGGAAGAGGAGATGGAGAAACAGAGACCATGCAAGCCTGAAGTAGATCCTATGTGGCTTTTACTTTTACAGAAAGTTTGCTGACCCTGTTCCCACCATGGTCTCTCTATACCAACTTAAGTGCTTCATATTAATGTGAACTCTTATACTATTATTCTATTTTCTATTCTAAATAGACAATGCAGTCTTTGTGTGAGTGGAGACCAGAAGACAACTTCACACAGAGCAGAGCCCATCCTACACGTAGGTCCTGATAAATGCTGATTTAATGGAACTGGCTCAGTTGTCTTTGGTTTTCTCAGAAGTAAATTTCTCAGAAATTGGTCTTCTCACATGTACCTCCCATTGTTTACTTTTTCCCCCTTAGAAAAAGACAAATTAGCTCTGCTTTAGAATTACCAGCAGAATTCTTTTGATCTCACCAACTAGTTAATTGAGGGAACCTAAATGTCTGTTTATATTTAGTGATCAATACCCACAGACAGGAAGGTTTCTGTGTTGGGCTGGTGGAAGCTAGCTGCTGAGACAGTCCCCAATGATCTCTCCTGTAGTCAATCCTTGTGCAATCCTCTCCTTGAATGTAGACTGAAACTAGTAACCCACTTCTCTTTTTTTTTTTTAATTCCAGTATAGTTAATATACAGTGTTACATTAGCTTCAGGTACAACATAGCGAATCAACACCTCTATACATTGCCCAGTGCTCATCAGAGGCACACTCTTTAATCCCCATCACCTATTTAACCCATCCCTTTACCCACTTCCCCTCTGGTAACCATCAGTTTGTTCTCTACAGTTAAGAATCTATTTCTTGATTTGTCTCTCTCTCTCTCTCTTTTCCCTTTGCTTATTTGTTTTGCTTCATGAGTGAAATCATACAGTATTTTTCTTTCTCTGACTGACTTATTTCACTTAACATAATAATCTCTAGCTCCATCCGTGTTGTTGCAAATGGCAAGATTTCGTTCCTTTTTATGGCCGAGTAATATTCCATTACTGGAATATTCCATTCCAGTAATATTCCATTAAAACCTCACGTTTTCTTTATCCACTCATCATTCAGTTGACACGGGCTGCTTCCATAATTTGGCTATTGTAAATAATGCTACAATAAAATAGGGGTTCATGGATCCCTTTGAATTAGTGCTTCTGTAATTTTGGGGTAAATACCCAGTAGTGAGATTATTGGATGGTAGGGTAGTTCTATTTTTAAATTTTTGAGGAAGCTCTGGACTATTTTTCACAGTGGCTGCACCAGTTTACATTCCCACCAACAGTGCACCAGCTTTCCTATTTCTCCACATCCTTGCCAACACTTGTTGTTTCTGGTGTCATTAATTTTAGCTGTTTTGACAGGATTTAGTAACTCACTTCTCATGAACAGAATATAGCAAGAGTCCTAGATGTCATTCCTGAGATCAGATTATAAAATGTTTGCCCTCTGTCTTGGAGGATCTCCCTTCTCTCTTGGATCACTTGCTCAGGGAAGCCAGCCCTTTGGAGAGGCCCACGTAAGTGAGCTGGGAAGCAGATCTTCTCAGGCTTCTCAATAGTCACAGAAGTAAGCGTGGTTGGAGATCCTCCCCCAGCAGAGCCTGAAGCTCTGGCCGAGCTTTTAACTGGAGCCTTTTAGAGATGCTGAGCAGGAATCCCCCACTAAGCCACTTCTGGACAGAAATTTTGAGATAATAAATGTTTACTGTTTTAAGCCTCTTAAATTTTCAAGAGTGATTAGTTATATAGTACTAGATAACTAATACAGGGTTATAATTTGTGTTTCAGACTAAAAGATTGTATATTGCCTGTTAGAACACATGAAAACTTAATTTTTGCAGAAACGCACCTAAAATAATGGTGGTGGACACTAGACTCCTTTTTGATAGACTGAATAGTTAAATGAGGTCACATTTAGTCTCATATCTGAATGTAATAACCACAAAGGAGGGTTGGGTTTTTAAGGATGGCCCAGACATGCCTGAAATTTTCTCTTGGTAACTCTAAAATAATTGTGGAAGAAGAACTTTTTTAAGGCTAACCTGGGGTCAAGAGAAACAACAACTGTTTAAATAAAGGTTGTCCAGCCCCTTATGCTGCTGTCTAAAAGACAGCTTAGCAACAGAGCCCTCAACTCTGGGGGGAACTGATACCTCACTGGGGAATAACTTTTCTAAAACTCTACACTGGTGTCACACACACACACACACACACACACTCTCTCTACCTCATGTAACCTCAGGCCCAAACAAATATACTCACACCCACCATTAAACCAGGAATCCACAAACAAAAAAGCTGTGCTCTCAGCTTCTAGGGGCTGGGCCTGTCCAGGAAGCCTCAGTCCATGGGAGTCCTTGTCTGTTCACCATCCGTCTCCCAGGGTAGAAGCTACTCTCCCTGGCAGGAGACTGAACTCCTGGTTATAGTCACTTAGACAAGACTGAATCCAGTCCTGGGACTCACCGTAACTTTACACCCAGAAATGTCACTACCAAATAATACTAATATTCCAAAAGCAAATACTCTTGTTATCAATGCTCTTCCCAGGGAGGGCCAGTTCTGCTGCGGCACTCTCTACATGCCGTCCCTCTGAATCTTCACAGCCTCACTTTGGGGCCTGCTGGGTGGTCCACCCCAGAAACGAATCCAGACAAAACTGGGCCGGAGCTGGAAGTGAGCTGCAAGACCATGAGCTCTGTATCCACCCAAAGCTGTGGCAAGAATGAATTGATATGATGTGTTCAGTGCCAACCACCAAGGACCAAACACCAACAATGTGCTAAGCCGACGTTGGTGATGTCACCATTCCCTTCCGAGAGGTGACCTCCCTCCTCCTCCTCGCCCACCTCCCTCCTCTCCTCCTCCTCCTCCTCTTCTTCCACTCGCTGTCACCTTCTTGCTCTTCACTTCCTATGCTCCAGAAAAATGTGTTCTCATATCCTTTGGCCAAACTCAAGTGATTAAAAGATGATATTAAGTAAATTTTTCCCAAAGACACTGGTGCAGTAATTGGGTATTAATTGGACATTCTTTCCCAGACATCGGGAGCCATGGATGAGTCCTGGTGTTGTCCGCAGCCTCAGGAGTCAGACTGCCCCGACTGGAATTCCACCTCTTCCACTTCATACTCTGAGACCTGAGGCAGAGGAATTAGCTCCTCTACCTTTATACCTTCCTTCTATAAAATGAAACCATCCTTTCAATACTGTGGCAAGAACAAGAGAAAATCTGGGTGAGTTCCTTAGAGAAGCTCTGCACACTCGAATGGAAGCTTCGTGAAGGCAGAGAATGTCAGCACCTATGACCTGGCACAAAGCCCAATATAAAGTAGAGCCTTGAATACTCGTTGAACGAATGAATGGGTACAGGGCTATTCCTGTAGAGACTATGACATTTATTAGGTTTTTTAATACAAAGATATACAAATAAGAAAACAGATTATCTACCTGTCTTTTTAAAAATAAAACATCTCATGCATAAAGTTAGAAAGTTCAAGCTATTAAACTTCATTTTTAAGTTTATTTTAAAAGTCCAACTTGCAGAACTGACAAAATAAAAAATAAAAGCCAACCATTCATTCCATTTTTTTCCAGACCTTTGCCCCAAAGGATACTATGATAGTAAGCTTCTTGTAAATGCTTTATGCATGCATTATAAATAACCATTGAGATGTAAAGACAAAGATTGAAGCTCTGATGGAAAATTTCAGGAGTCAGAGAGCACAGAGTAAAATTTGGGAAAGGAGGATTTGAGGATTTGGGAGAATACTATAGGGTCTTCCGTGGCCCCTGAGATCAGACAGTGTTGACTACTAGGTGCAAGCAAGTGACAAGTTGATCCCCTAGTCATACTTCTTCTTCTTCTTCTTTTTTTTTTTTTCCTGACCAAAAAGGTACTAGAACCAGGAAAGTTTCATCTTTTATACCACCTTACTTTCTCGGAGTGCACCATGTGGCCCCTGGCAACCCTCAGAGCTATCGATTGATTAGTAATACCTGTTGTGGGCACAAGAAAAATGATATTGTAGATACCTCTCCAAAGTCTTTTTTCTGAAATGAATAATGAAGTCATTTGATTCACTCTGGGATCCGTGGGATACAATTAGAATCCCTCAGTGATTTATTATGCTTCTCTTCATCAAATAAGACTTGACTCAGTTGCAAGTGAGAGAAATGCATTGCAAAGGACATAAGCCAAAGAACACAATTTTGGTTCAGATAATTCAGAAGTCCAGGGCAAAGACATGGCTGGATCTACATTCTCAGACATTTTCTTGTCTTTTTTTTTTTTTTCACTATGAGACTGAGACGTTAGGTTTGGACAGATTCTTTTTCTTTCTTTTTTTTTTCCCTTAAGATTTTATTTGTTTATTTGACAGAGAGAGACCCAGTGAGAGAGGAAACAGAAGCAGGGGTTATGGGAGAGGGAGATGCAGGCTTCCTGCCAAGCAGGGAGCCGGATGCAGGGCTCGATCCAAGGACCCTGGAATCATGGCCTGACCCAAGGCAGCTGCTTAACAAATGAGCCAACAGGCACCCCTCTCAGACATTTTCATTAGGAGTATGTCTCCATCCTTAGTTCTGATTAACTCAAAGGACTTTATTTCACAGTGAACTCACCCCTGTGGTGGTAAGATGGTCCTCAAAAATTTTAGGCTTATGTCCTACTAACTTAGCAACCAGAAGAAAGGATATCTCTTCCCTAGTTATGCCAGTTAATGATTTAGAGCAGACATATTGGAAATCTTGGATCACATACCCATCTCTCGAGAATCACGAGTGCCAGACGATGAACCACACAGGATGACCTGCTGTGAGACATGGGCCCAGCTCTGACCAGGAAGTGAGGTCTGCATTTTCTGAACAACATGGTCTAGGACAAGGGTGACTCCCCAAAGGAAAATCTGGATGTGGCTAACAGAAGAAAGAAGAGTGGATATGGGGCAGCAAAATAATAGATACACACCCCTGGGCCCTTGTGACTAAGCAGGTAAGAAAGGAACAGTAGGAACAAAGGCACATGGATCAGCCCCAATTTGCATAGATGCTTCATTGGATAGGCTGACCCAACCTAGGGAGCAAAAAGTCAAGGCAATGTGAGGTCAGTAGCACTGGCATGATGGGGTATTTGGAAAGAAGTCAACTTCTTTGTTTAAAAAGAGGAAGTTGCTGCCATTCAAATGCCCAGAAATAGAACCCATCTATCTCTGGGTATACACAGCACTGTATTTATTAAAGCTTATTATAGATTGAAAGAGAAAAACAAAGACACACAAATGTCAATCTTACATAGAAAATTCTTATATGGAATCTTATATAGAAAAGGAGATATGTTGAAATTGATTTTTTTTTTTTTAAAGATTTTATTTATTTATTTGACACAGAGAGAGATTACAAGTAGGCAGAGAGGCAGGCAGAGAGACAGGGAGAGGAGGAAGCAGGCTCCCTGCTGAGCAGAGAGCCCGATGCGGGCCTCGATCCCAGGACGCTGAGATCATGACCTGAGCCGAAAGCAGAGGCTTTAACCCACTGAGCCACCCAGGCGCCCATGAAATTGATTTTTAAATAAATGTTGTCAAGTTAAAATACATAAGGGCAATAGGTTTTTATTCAAGGTAAGTACATTTATTCACATCTCTCTGGTAAAGATGACTTTGAATGAGACCAGATATTTACTTCCGTGTTGCTTTATTTCCTCTTTACTCCAGCTGTAAAGTGTCAAATTCCAAATGGCCCAAGACTTCCCTTCTTAAAGAGTCCTTGGGTCAGTCTCAGGTAGAAACTTCTACCAGAGTTTACAGAGGTTGTCAAAATCAAGAGAAGTCTGTGACCTCCATGCTGTCTTGGAACATCATGTAGAACACCATAGCAGATGTCTTAGGTGGCATTGCCTTTCATACAACAATCTTGTAAATTAGAAAAGTGAGCAGCTGGCAACAGAGGGCCTGGATGACAGGACTTAGCTAATGAATATTGGGACTAGAAATTTTTAAAAATAAGATAGTTGACTTTTTCTAATACTTTCCTATTGTTCAGCTTTATCTTGATAAGAGGATGCCTTTGTACCTGAAGAAAACCACCATGGTTCTCATGACCAGAGCTGAGGAAGATGGCAGTATCCACCAAAACTGATTATAAAATAATTTCACAGAAATCGAATCTTGAGGAGTCAATAGGCCACTCCTCCAAATTCAGAATCAGCCTTTGTTTAAGAATCACAGGTAGATAGAGAAAAGATACCATTTTTAAAGTACTCTTGGGGTGCCTAGGTGGCTCAGTCGATTGTCTGACTCTTGATCTCCCCTCAGGTCATGACCTCAGGGATGTGAGTTCGAGCCCCGCACTGGGCATAGAGCCTGCTTAAAAAAATACTCTTTTTTTTTTTTTTAAAGATTTTATTTATTCATTTGACACAGAGAGAGAGATTACAAGTAGGCAGAGAGGCAGGCAGAGAGAGAGGAGAGAGGAGGAAGCAGGCTCCCTGCTGAGCAGAGAGCCCGAAGTGGGCCTCCATCCCAGGACCCTGGGATCATGACCTGAGCCGAAGGCAGCGGCTTTAACCCACTGAGCCACCCAGGTGCCCTTAAAAAAATACTCTTAAATGAAGATGTAATTCATGATTACCTTGAGTGTTCCGTTATAGTATTTAACAACTTTTTTTCTTAGGGAAGAAAAGTTGTTTGATGTTTACGTATTTATTAATTCTTTACTTATTGAGACTTCTGACATAATGTTCAGCCATTCCAACTGTGGAAAGGAACAGACTTTATTACATAACTATTTGTGGAAAACAAGAAGTTTTGCAATAATTTCAACCCTCTAACTCCTCTCCCCATTCTACTCCTGCCACCCTATAATCTGTTTTCTGTTCTGAAGGTTCCCCTGCAGAAGTCGCTCAGGTGCTGGAGCTGCTGGAACCTTGTCAGCTACAATTTGCCTCTTCAGAAGGTAACTCCAGTGTCATGGTAATGAAAGTACCAGGAGTTCTTGGAATCCTTTCCAAAGTGTCCTTTGTTTAGTCAATATTTACAAATCACCTTCTTTGTTTTTCCTGTGTAAATAGAACAATAGAGAGACAGTGAAATAATGAGAGTGGTGAGCTGGGTGTATGGGTTGGAGATTTAGCAACGGCCTTTGTCACCCAAACTAGATACTAACTAAACTTGTAAATTAACCTCCAGTGCATTCTGGAGGGCAAAGTATCTTTTTTTGTAACAATGTTGAACCTAAGGCCTTTTTTATTGTTAGCAAATACCACTTGACAGGTAGAGGTCCTACTTACGTTTTTTCAATTTTCATCTCTTGCTTTTCAAACTCATTGTTGAATGGAGTACGATTGCATAGCCACATCCATCATACATATTTTTCTACTAGCATTCATAAACTGTGCTCTATTAAGAAGTGTACCCTGTGCTAGATATTTAAGACCAAAGATGAATTAACAGCCCAGAGGCTGGAAAGAAAAATTAAGGAAGAAAATGTACTTAGCTCCACGTGCTGAGATAAATGCCAGTTCTCTCTCCCGGCTACTAAGGAAGCAGCATGGCATGGAGGAAGGCAAGGTAGATTGATCAGCAGTGACATCTTCGCTCCAACTCTTAAAAAGTCGTGTGACCATAAACAAGTCACTTAACTTCTCTGTGCTAGTTTTCCATTGCTGCCGGAACAGGTTACCACAAACTGTGTAACTTAAACAATACAAATCTATTATCTCACAGCTCAGGTCTCTGGTGAGACTCAATCTAAAATTAAATTGTTGACAGGGCTGGGTTCCTTCTGGAAGCTCTAGAGAAGAATCTGTTTCCTTCTCTTTTCCAGCTTCTAGGGTTGCCTGCATTTTTTTCTTTGAGTCTCTTCCTGGATTCAAAAGGTAGGAACTTTCCTCTTCATCACATTTCTCTCTAACCCAACCAGGAAAGGTTTTCTGTATCTAAGGATTCATGTGATTAGGCTGGATTCACCCAGATAACCCCTCACAAATCTCCCCCTCTCAAGGTTCTTAATTACAGCCACAAAGTCCCTTTTGCCATATAAGGTCAAACGTGTTCCGTGTTCTAGAGATTAGTGTGGACATCTTTGGGGGCCTTGATTTGGCCTGCCACTCTATCTTAGCTTTAGTTTCCTATCTGTGAAACTTGTAGGCTGTTGTAAATCTAGTACAAGCCATATAGATAGGGCCTAAAACCCTGTCCAGAATGAGGTCTTGATAAGAAGTGGTTAAGATAACGAGGAGGAGATGAAGAAAACAAAGAGGTTAGACTTGATGATTTAAAAATTTAAAATTATTGACATAGGAGTGAAAATGTATAGAAAGAAGAGCAATCCACCGGGCACTGAGAAAACAGGAATGTATTGCGAAAACTGAAATTTGAATTTAAGATGCTTTCACTTGGTAAGAGACTATGAGCGATTTTAGTTCCCTTGAATTTTTCTTTTCTCTGAAACTACAGAAAAAATTTTAAGAAGACAAATACAAAAAATTATGCTATGGGAAATGTTTATGGTTTAATAACAAACAAACTTTACTTAGATGCTATCTCTGCAGGGTTTTTTTTAAATATTTGATAATGTATAGAACAATGTTTAAGAATTGGCACAATTCTTAGGTAAATGTCAAGCTTGTTTCCTCCTGAATCCCTGTCCCGAGTGACTGAGTGACTTCAATTTTCACATTGATGTTGATGCCAGGGAGTGATAAGGATCTACTTACAGAGCTCTTTGGGGACTTCAGCTTTCAGGAAACAGGAAAGCGGTTCCTGTAACACTTACCTTAAATACATAAACTGTGGGGAGTCATTTAAATTATGTGAGTGGTTTAGCTTTTAAGAATTCCTTGAAATGCTTTGGTATTAAACTTAGATTCAAATAGGGCATATTGGGTGGAGAAAAAGAGGTTGAAAATCATCAAGATCTACTGAATTAATATACTTTCATACTAGTTAGAATAACAGAAGAAAGGTGATATTTCATATTCTTTGTTGGTTATTTGAACATTGTTTCTTCTTTCCCTGCCCTCCTTTACCTTTTGTGTTCTTTCCCAAGTCACTTTCATGAAAAGTCATGTATTTCTTAGAATAATCCACTGTATAAGTAAAGTTTAAAGTAGATAAATGTAAACAATGGCAAATGATGACAAAGTATTGCATTAGAATAGATTGAGTCACTTTCATTGACCTTTCGGAACTGACAATGAAGTGCTGTGGAAAGGTGTCCTCAAAACCAGCTAGACCATGAAAACTGCAGTCAAAGGACTTACTGGGACTGTCACATAGGTCAAAGTAACCAACCTGCCTGCTTTAAAACCATCGTGCTTGTTTTGCCTCATTTCTACTAAATCCAGTGGGATGTAAATTTATTTAGATAGGTGTGTGGAAAAAGCTGAAATGTCATTTGTATGTTTAAACATCAAGTTCAGGGTGCCTGGATGGCTCAATGGGTTAAAGCCTCTGCTTTCGGCTCAGGTCATGATCTCAGGGTCCTGGGATCGAGGCCCACATGGGGCTCTCTGCTCGGCAGGGAGCCTGCTTCCTCCTCTCTCTCTGTCTGCCTCTCTGCCTCCTTGTGATCTCTCTCTCTCTGTGTCAAATAAATAAATAAAATCTTTTTAAAAAATAAATAAAAAAATAAACATCAAGTTCATATGTTGAAAACATAGTAGACTTTCTCAAGACAGAAAGCAAGAGCAGGCTAAGGTCTACAGCGAGATGGTGCTTGCCTCAGAGTGGTCACCTGGTGACTCAGGTTCTCCACCTACCACATCACTGGGATATGAAGAGCAGGACAGGATTCCTGGAAAACTGCTAAGAAAAGCACAGACCCCAGGGAATAATTTATTCGTGAATTCCAGAAATACAACACTCAAAAGAGCATCCGAACTTGGAGAATAATGGCAAAGTCCCTTCAAGAGCACCCTTGAAAATGAGTTAAAGAGACCCCCCCCCACTCCTGCTTTATTTTTAACAAAAACCATGTTGCCAAAATGGAGTTACTTTATGACTAAACAAATCGTGCTGTTTGGGGAGACTGAATGTTTACTTGGCATTTTAGAAAAAATACAAATCATCAAAAATGATCATCAAAAGGGAAACAAGCCTTATTAAAAATTTTAAGAAATGCACAGTGGTTAAACAACTATCTCTGAGTGGAAGATTCACAATTTTAGGAAACTTTTCATGTCTGTTAACAGACCCAATAGAGCGCAATGGAACCAATTAAAATATCCATTCATATTTTAAATAATATGGGTTCCAGAAGAAAAGCAGTTGAGGAAGTATACTGTTTCTCAGATCAAGCGATAATACAGTTGAAATAACAAAGCAAACCGTGAGACAATCCAGTTATTTTAGTTACTTAAACATCCGAATCATCCTGGCCACACAGCAGTCTGAGTGATGTCATGGCACCTGGCATCCAGCTGCCTTTGAAACCTGTGCCCAAATGAAGATGCCTCTACTGATTGATTCAAATGCTAGATCTCTACCCCTCCCCCCCTTCTTTTTAAGATTTTATTTATTTATTTGAGAGAGAGAGGACCAGCCCCGGCAGAGGGAAAGGGAGAAGCAGACTCCCCACTGAGCAGGGACCCCCAATGTGGGACTCCATCCCAGGACCCTGGGATCATGACCTACGCTGAAAGCAAATGCTTAAGCCACTGAGCTATCCAGGAGCCTCTGGTTCTGTACACGTTGACAAAGACAAGCCAATAATACGAAGCACCTGACAACTGATGGTAAATGTGTTAGTTGTAAAAATTGTTGTTGTTGTTGTTGACAAATGCTGGATGCAATTGAGTAAAAGACACTGAGTCAGCACAATGTCATTGCTATTCAAAAACATTCAATTACAAATAAAATCAACTAATAAATATTTGTCAGGCATCTATTAAGTTCTTGAAGACTTGCCTGTACAGAGTCTAAGTCTTCATACAAATCACCTAAAACAAGTTCAACAACAGCATAGGACAATGCTCAATAAATTGATGCATCCAAGGGGTACAGGAACAATTCAGAGAAGGCTGACATAGAGGTGGCTGACATACTGATGTCTTCAGGGACGTCCACAAACAGGGTTGGCTGGGGCAGAATTCCCACCAGTGGAATAAAAAAAGGCTTTAGAGTCTGGAAGGGAAAAGGGAGGTACAAGTGAGTGTGCTAGGTAAGTAAAGAGATGATGAAGAAGGAGAAAATCAGTGTGAATAAAGAGCTGCCTTCTTGTAGAACAGCTAGAGAGGTAAGCTTGAATTCGTTAAGAATTGTCTTTCTTGGGCGCCTGGGTGGCTCAGTGGGTTAAAGCCTCTGCCTTCGGCTCAGGTCATGATCTCAGCGTCCTGGGATCGAGGCCCGCATCGGGCTCTCTGCTCGGCAGGGAGCCTGCTTCCTCCTCTCTCTCTCTGCCTGCCTCTCTGCCTACTTGTAATCTCTCTCTCTCTCTCTGTGTCAAATAAATAAATAAAATCTTTAAAAAAAAAAAAAAAAGAATTGTCTTTCTCCTCTGCTGGTTCGTTCTGTTACAATGGCTGTGAAGTCACTCTTCCAAGAACCAGGTTGCCCTCTCTCTCAGAAAACCTCTGTCTTTGAACTGAAACTAACCTGGGGCCAACAAAAATTCTTGTGAATTGCCTTTGCTGGAGGAGTGGGAATGAACAAGCATAATGGAAGGTTTGTCCTAACAGAAGGGGTGTTTGGGTTTTTTTTAAGATTTATTTATTTATTTGAGAGAGAGAGAGAGAGCATGTGTGTGCGCACACACACACACACTCACACACACATGCACAAGCAGGGGATGGGGAGGGGAAGAGAGAGAGGGAGAGGGAGAATCCCAAGCAGACTCCCTGCTGAGCAAAGAGCCCCACACAGAGCTGGATCCCACAACCCCAAGCACGTTACCTCAACTGAAATCAAGAGTCGTAATGCTCAACCAACTGAGTCACCCAGGCAACCCTAGAAAGGTTTTTTATACTCAAATTTCTATATGTGATGTAGTGTGGCTTTGTAGGAAAATGTTCTTATGCCTGAAAGATGCATGGTGGAGTATTTAAGGGTGAAGGGTTATGATGGCTTCAATTTATTTTCCGATGGTTCAACAAAAAAGTGGATGTATACAATCAACATTATCAATAATTATTATTATTTTTTTTAAGATTCTATTTATTTATTTGGCAGAGAGAGAGTACAAGCAGGGGGGAGTGGCAGGGAGAGGGAAAAGCAGGCTCCCCACTGAGTGGGGAGCCCGATATGGGGCTTGATCCCAGGACCCTGGGATCATGACCTGAGCCAAAGCCAGACACTTAATGACTGAGCCACCCAGGCATCCCAATAATTATTAACAATTGATGAATATTAGCAACTAGTGAACCGAGGAAAAGAATACATCAGTGTTTATTGTACAGTTATCTCAATAGACAGCAGATTTGAAAATTCTTAAATTAAAAAGTTGAAGTGTAGTCCTTCTACCTTATGAAGGGAGAGGAAACACTGCAAGTTTTAGAAATTATATGGAAAGGATAGGTAGATAAAAGTAATTATATTTCTCTTACACTTTACACAATGAAAATATTTTACATCTTCCTTGAGTTATAGAATTTTTTTTTTAAAGATTTTATTTATTTATTTGACACAGAGAGAGAGAGAGAGATTACAAGTAGGCAGAGAGGCAGGCAGAGAGAGAGGAGAAAGCAGGCTCCCTGCTGAGCAGAGAGCCCGATATGGGCCTCGATCCCAGGACCCTGGGATCATGACCTGAGCCGAAGGCAGAGGCTTTAACCCACTGAGCCACCCAGGCGCCCGAGTTATAGAATTTTTAAGAAGAAATACAGAATATAATTTACATAGTAGCTATCATTATTGAGTACTTATATACTGTATACTGGGCATCTTAACATAATTACTCTTCTCAGTTGCCCTGCCAGAGAGCCATTATTACCCCTCTTCTGCAGATGAAGACACAGAGGGTCAAAGAAGTTAAATAGCCCAAAATCACACGGCTCACTCCGGCAGAACCAGAATTCAAACCAAGTTTTCAGTGACTCCCAAGTTCTTGTTCATTCCACTGTATGCCCCCTTTAGCAGGCTCTAAAAGTGTGGCAAATGCATTATTTGGCTTTTTAGGTTGTATGTGCAACAGATGAATGTCTGCATCCCCTCCAAATTCATATGTTGAAATCCTAACTCTTAATGTGAAGATATTAGAAAAGGGGGCCTTTAGGAGCTGATTTCATGATGAGAGCAGAGCCTCAGAAATGAGACTGATGCTTATTTTTTTTAAGATTTATTTATTTTGTTGAGAAAGAGAGAGAGATAATGCAGGGGGAGGGGGAAGGACAGAGGGAGAGGGAGAGAGAGAATCTCAAGCAGATGCTCCACCCAGCCTGATCCCTATGTGGGGTTTGAACTCAAGATCCTGAGATATTGACCCTGAGATCATGATCTGAGCTGAAATCCAGAGTCAGACACTTAACCGAGTGAGCCACCCAGGCGCCCCTTGATTGCCCTGATGCAAGAGGCTTCAGAGAGCTTCCTTGTTCCCTTCCATCATGTGAGAACACAGTGAGAATTGGAACTGGAAAGTGAGTCCTCAGCACACATGGTATCTGCCAGCACCTTGATCTTGGATTTCTCAGCCTCTGGAACTGTGAGGAACAAATTTCTGTGGCTTAAAAGCAATCCAGGCTGTGGTAATTCTGTTATAGCTGATCAAACAGACTGACACCCTGTTTAACCAATAACTATTCTTTCAGCAAAGCTTGAGGTAGAATGTGCCTGGAAGAAGTAAGTTTCTTCCAAAGGACCTATGTCAGTGAAGATGATGAGGTGGTTGCAAGAAGGCACATAGAAGAGAAAACTTTAAGAGTTACCATGAAGAAAGAGCTATTACGTTTGCTTTAAAATAATTCTACCATACCTAAAGCTAACAACAGACTTACAGGATGTACGGTATATAATTTGCTCTCTACAATTGAAGCAGTAAGTACACTTGATCTAAAAATAATTATACACCATAACAATTGAACACAGTGAAATAATACTTGGCATGGAAAAGAAGACAAAAGAAAATCAACAATTCAGAGACAGTCTGAGAAACTAGAAGTCAACATGATAGGAAAAAAAATACCACTGCTAGATAATCTACGAAGTATTATATGAAGACTGGTGTAGGGGCACCTGGCTGGCCCAGTCAGCAGAGTGTGCAACTCTTGATCTCAGGGTTGTGGGTTTGAGCCCCGTGTTGGGTGTAGAGATTACATAAAAAAACAGAAACAGGGCGCCTGGGTGGCTCTGTGGGTTAAAGCCTCTGCCTTCAGCTCAGGTCATGATCCCAGGATCCTGGGATAGAGGCCCACATTGAGCTCTCTGCTCAGCAGAGAGCCTGCTTCCTCCTCTCTCCTCTCTCTCTGCCTGCCTCTCTGCCTACTTGTAATCCCTCTGTCTGTGTCAAATAAATAAATAAAATCTTAAAAAAAAAAAAAAAGAAAGAAAAACAAAAAAAACTTAATAAATTAAAAAAAAAATAAAGACGTTTGTCTAGAAGTAATTGAAAAGACAACCTAAAAAGCTGACTCAACTGGCTGGATAGACAGACCCTACCTACAAACCCCTGGGGCACACCGGCTCAGCTTTAGGGGCAAGCATACACTTTCCAGTCCTTCTTGACCCTTACAAGAAGGACTTACAAGCAGGACACAGGCGACCTTGCTGCTCCTTAGAGCTGCCGGTCTTGCAGAGCCTGCTACTTCCGGCTTGTCTCGTGACTCCAAAGCTGACTGAGGGCGTTTACTACAGATAGAAGAATTCTTTCATCCAGCTGACTTTTAAGAGCAGCTACTATGTTTTAACTAGTGACAGTATCCAGACCTGCTATATAAATTGTGGGGCCCAGTGCAAAGTGAAAATGCAGAGGGGAGGGGAGGGCCTTTTGTTCAATAATCATTAAGAATTTCAAAATGACAGCAATAGAGCAATAAACCAAGCAGTGTGACCTTCCAAGTGCGGGGCTCTGTGTGACTGCACAGGGAGTATGCCCATGAAGCAGGCCTTCCATGGGTTCTCTCCTCAAAGATCACACAGCTTGCTGGTCACGAGTTGTCTCATAAACCCCAAGTCCCTCATGAACTACACGAATGATCCCTGACCTGGATCTGTGGTAACCCTTAGATTCTAGTTCCTGGAATTTCTCAGATTCCTTGCTTCTCTCTCTCAACACTGCCACCACCCAATTCCAAACACCATCCTCTCTTCCTGGATGACTACAACAGCTTTTCTTTAGTCTCCCCCTCTGATCCATTATCTGGACTGCGGGCCAGAAGAATCTTTAAAGAGCTCATATGATCTCAACACTCTCCTGCTTAAATTCCTACCAGAGCCCACCATCGGTCTTATGATGAAGTCCAAAGTCTAGCATCGCTTTCAAGACTCATGTGACCTACCCCAGATGACTTATAGGAATATTTCTTGCCCCACTCACCTCTCCCTCCTCCGTGTACCAGCCCTACTGTTCATTCACCTTTCATGCCACCTGGAGACTTTTTTCCCCCTATTTTCTGTTTAGACAGTATTTCCTCTAGAAAGCCTTTTTTTTTTTTTTTTTGGATAGCCTATTTTGACCCTCTTTTCCAGCCCAGTCTTTATCAGGTAACTGTATTATGTGTTCCAATGGTCTTTATCACAAAGGTTGTACTTGCCTGTTTATTTATCTGTATCACCCGTTTACAATAAGACCCACAAGGTCTTTCTTCATCATTATTGACTTTGAATATACAGTCCAACTTAAGATAAATAAGAAGACCTTGAATATTTGTTCACTAAATGAAAACCCATACATCAAAAATCTCCATTTAATGTACAGATTTCTCAAATCTTTGTGAAAATGTCATTCGCTACTAAGAAAAAAAAGAGAGAAACATTAACTTTTCTGAGCTAATATGTCCCCAAACAATTCCACCTATGAACCATTGTATTGTTTGACCTCCCTGGGTTTCAGTTGCAGATATTCTTGGCTTGTCTACCTTGTGGCCTGAACTCGGACAGCATCCATCAAATTAGCAGCTCATGCATATGGTTCTTAACCCAGTGATTTGAGTTTTTATCTGATGACTGATCACATGCATTCGAACATTTCTTCTTCCTCAGTTAATCATTAATTTTTCAAAGAAACTGGTAAGGTCCTTAAAAATTTTCTTTGGAAAAATCATTCAAAAATAGAGTTTCTTCTTTCATTTACTTAATAAATATTGACTAGACATAGACCATATGTCCCGCCCTATGCTGGAAAATAAAGATAAAGTAATGAACAAGACAGATACTCTTTTTTGCCAGGAGATAAAAACTTTAAATAAGGGTTACTAAAAAACTAAACAAACATTATTACCATAGTTTTCAACAGCCAAAGCTCCAATTTTCACAAGAGTTAACCATCAGCTTAGGTGGTGATTTTCAGGATGGATTTATAAATATCACAACACTGAAACAACATAGTTATCAGGAGAGAAAACATAGCAACTGAAATTGAAGGCATGGCAGTTGCAGTGTCTTCACTGAAGATGATGAAAGAAATCACATAGGCTTGTAATTGACAATTGCTATATCCAGAGTGATTGTAAAATGTCTGGATAAAGAGATTTTAATGTTTCTTTTCCAGCACTTTTTTATATTCCCCCATTTAATCCTCACAGCCACCATGAGGCAGCTAGAGCAAACATACCCATAATAACCATTGTAGATTTAGGAAATTAAGGTACACAGGAATTAACTGACTTGCTTTCCTTCATTTTATAAATTGGTGGCACATTCAGAATTGGAATCCACATCTCTAGTCCCTTTCTCTGGACATTATGCCAACATAGCAGCAAAAATGATTAGGTGAGCTGCACAGGGTCTGGTTTAAGAATTCAGCACAGTGCTCTCAGATGCCATGATCCTGGCTCATATGTCTTTTTACAAAGCTGTAGAAGACATAGCTGGGCAAACATAGCTTGTGTGTTTTAGCCACAGTAAGTGATCTCTCCCAATCCTTTGTGTGGTTTTATTATAGATTCTAATTACTGCCATTAGAGGATGTCCTTTTATTCTGGAAACCATTTTATAAATTTTTATTGAAGTACTTACAACAGAACATCTGTGATCTCACTGGGATTATTTATTATTCCCAGCTTCATGCATGAATCTTTCACTAGAATCGCTTATCTAGATTTCTGTGTCACCGGAGAAATTTAAAGACCTCTCTGTTCACTGATGTAGTTACAGAAAATAGCCAAATACATATGATACAGTGGGTTATTTTGCTTCCTTCAGAAGTAGAACATGCTGCCAGCATGGCTGCCACTCCTTCCTTCTGGAGACAACTTCTTCCTCCCTGAGGAGACAACTGCTGTATGCCAGACAGTGTCAGGACTTGTGAGAAACATCCAAATAAATTCGGTGTTGGTCCTAGAAGAGTTCCCAGATGGGTAAGGAAGCTTGACATGAAGCACCTGTGACATGGATTACTCCCTCAACATACATTTCTGAGGGTCTATATGTACTTGGCTCACTGCTGAGTGCTGAGGATAAAAAAAAAAAAATGGTCGAGACACTGTCCCTACACTCCAGTAGAAAAAAATCGAAAAGCTTTATAATTAGAATTTACAAGTATCTCTGCTTTTGTGACATTATCTCCTTTAGTCCTTATAATCACTGGGAGGTATTATCATCCCATTTCACGGATGTGAAACCCGAGGTTCAGAGAAGATAAGTCACTTTCCTGAGATCACAAAAGTGATCTCAAAAGAGTGGCGGGGTCAAGACTCAAACATACATCTTTAGACCCAGAGTCTCTCCCTAATTCTCTCCATAATTGTGTTAAGGAAGTTTATTCTAATAATTATGTTTTCATGATATTTTATGTAAACAAATCCTTTCGATGAAAACAGATTGTTGATTATTTAGAAGTTATCTTGTGCTAAAAAGACAATGAAAAGCAGAGAAACATTCAGTACTCAGGTATGTAAAATGGGGGGAGGATGGGAAGCAAGTTAGAGCACGAAGGTAGCCAAAACCTGTTTGTTTAGAGAAAAGGTGAGGGGAACACATTGTTAAAATACTTTCCCTTAATTCACTCTCATGTCTTCTGTAGGACTCAATGGGAAAGAGTAAATTAAAAGAACCAGGCTGAATTTTGATCATAAATTTTTCTCCTTTTAATGTTTCTTTCACAGGAGACCCTTCCTATAAAGACCTCAATATGTAGCCTGGCAGGTGGCTCTAGAAATACCAGGGAGAAACAAGCAAACATTTGTTTCTCAAGAATCAAGAGCATTTCTTACTTATCAATATCCGTTTCCTCTTTCTATATTCAACCACTGGTATTTATAACAGTTTAGAAAAATGAATGACTAATGAAAATCCAGTAAGACATTTTCTAATGCTGCTTTAGGTACGTACATGTTCAGTACACTTACGGTTTACTCTCAGTTTTCTTTTGCCTTTTTCAGTATGCACCCTGCTGAGCAGTAAGTTAAGACAAGTCCCTCAATTAGATTGAAGCAAACGAAATTTATTCCCAAGAAAGGAGTTCAATACTATTAAGTAAAATCAGTAGCAGTAAATTTCACATTATCATCTATATAATGCTAGTCTAAGTAATTATTTTCATTTCTCCAAAGTACTCAACTGTATTTTCAAACAAGGCATGTTCAATACACTTTGATCAAATATTCATGATTTAAATATCACGGTCATTCCTGAACAGAGAGGAAATCAGAGTACACCAAACTTCTTATTTTCTCCAAAATAGTTTAGACAAATTAGGGTCACTCGTCCCATCAGGAAAGTAGGCACTAGCTCTCAAAGGAGAGAAAAGGTATATACTAGGATAACGTTGCCCCTAGATCTTCATATTTGCCATTCTTCTACCCCAAATTAGAGCTGAGAATTGAGTCTGAGACTGATGTGAGCAGCACCCAATCAGAACCAGTCCTCTGGGTAGCAGTCCATAACAAATACAAATTCAATACAAATACAAATACTGTCACACTTCTCTTAAATATCAATGAGTCTTCATCTGATTTTCTATTCTCTACCTTTACAACAAGCCTGGATCAAAAAAGGTAACTGGAGACGCTGAAAATGAAAATCTTGCTCATGTTAACCATCATGCCGTTCTACACCTCCAACCTGCTCTGCAGAGCTAACACATTTCAAGAAAAATATTCATCTGTGCTTTAAAATAATTTTATTCAATATACTTTAGATAAATGCAAAGAACCTTGATCATTTTTGTTAACATTACCTAACAGGTCAGCTTAGGGGATTATCATCTGATTCAGTGGTTACAAATATTACATCATCTCAGACTTAGAACAGATCTTCACATTTATTCACTATTTGCTCAACAAACATTTGAGTGACTATTATGTGCCGGGCTTACCTTGAATTTGGCTCCGAGGTTTTGGTTGTGAGTCACCGTCTATCCCTCCCAAGGAGCTCATAACTTAGTGAAGAAGACAGATGTGCAAAGATACAGCTCTGATTCAAGGTGGTGGGTACCCCTGAGCCATACCCAAAGTGTGTTGCTCCAAAAAGGTCCACAGACATATTAGAAAGTGTTTCCTAGAGGAGCTAAGGTTGTAAAGATGGAGAGGAATTCACGAGGAAAAGAAAAGGATAACCACATACAGATTGCAGCAGGACCAAAGGTGCGGATGTGAGAAAGAGGGTGGTATATTCAGGGACCCCTATCTTCCACTCTCTAGTGTTTCAGCATCTATTATCTAAAACAACAATAAACATGGCTGTGGCTACATGAGGCAAGTATTTCCAACTGCACTGTGTTCTTTGGCTCAAAACACCAGTCCCCATCTGTTTTATTTGTCTGGAGTACACAAAGGACATGAAAGATAAGGTGGGAACTTGTCCGGGTGAGGCCATTAACTACCCAAACAAGGCCTTTGTCTAGAAACCTCCCTTCAGTACGGTAGAAAAAGGGGTTTGGAACAAAGGTTTAATAAAAGAAAGAAAGAAAAGGAGGAAAATAAAGAAAAAAGGAAATGATTTGTCAGCAAAGACCCACCATCAATTCCGGTGAAACAATTAATTTTATCTCAATATATTTGGGTCTTTCCACTGTTGTCAATCACAACCCTTAAACACAACTGTTTCTCAGAAATAATAATATATACTTCACTTATTATTGTGGATAATAATATGAAATAGGCTATAAACTAACAAAACGAGTAAATCTTTGTAATCCACTTCTTTTCTTTATCCTCACTGATCATGCACAAGAAGGAAGTGGTTCATATTGGTTTGCCATTATTAAAGGAAATAATAACATTAGCCTAAAATGTCTAATAAGAACCAGCAGTTACATGCATAAAAATTGAAATGAATACAACATGATTCTTTTTCTACTTTATTTTCCCCTCTCAGACATGGTGGAGAATAGCATGGCATTTGGAAATTAAATCTTAGCTCAGTCACCATGTAAGTCTATAAGCTTGAGCAAGTCACTTGCAGATTTTTGTCATCTGTAAATAGGCTTAATAATATTGATAATATTCAACACACAGTTAAATCAGACAAGGCCATGGCCCTAGAGCTCACTGATGATTCTAGTCTCTGAACTGACATTAATTTCTTTAAATCCCTTGTCAGGAACTGCTGGCAATTGTTACTATAAATACATCTATAGGGGTGCTAGAGGAACTCAAAGTCTGGGCACTTACCTCAGGAGAGGACGGCACAATTTAGACAGATAGAGAAGGGTAGATATAGATACGAAAACAACCTGTGGAAAGAACTGAATGCCTTCCAGTCTGGCCATTCTGAAAACTTCAGGTTATGCATCAATCCATTCCATCCATTCATCTGTTCATTCATTAACTCAACATTCATTGCATGGTAAGGAATTACTCAACATTCATTTTATTCACCATATACATATTAAGACATAGTATATATGAGGCATATAATATCCAGGAGATATAACATGTTCCTAAGGGGCTTCCAGGCTAGTAGGGAAGCTGGGCAATTAAATAAACGAGAAAAAATGATGTAATCCCTGCTATGGCCATGACATACATATGGTGACGGGAAGCGCAGACGGATAAAGGGCACTTAACCCTGGCTGGCTCATCAGGATACTTTCCCAGAGCTGACTTTGAAGGAAGTCTAGGGGTGAATCAGATGAATCAGAGGAGAAGAATGAGAAGAGGCTAAGGAGTGAGAGACATATGTGGGAAGGTAGAGAAAGCAAGAAACTTTCAAGAAAATATGAGTGTGATTTGTAGCGGGGAGTGGTAGGAGCTGACTATGAAGAGATAGTGGAGAGCCTGACCAGGAAGCACTCCACCCACCACACCATGGAGGCAGACCTGACTGTGAACTTGGCAAGGAGCCACCGAAGGCTTTAAATTGGGCTCAGTCAAGATTAGATTTGCATTTTGCAAACTTTATTTAGCTGTGAGTGGATCAGGGAAATTGTGATCCAGTCAATATATGATGATGCCATGAGTGAGTATAGATGGAGGTAATGCCTTTTAGAAAATTTTAAGAGGTTGAATCAATAGCACTTTGCAAATAGTTGTATCATGGAATTTAATTATAGAGCGAAGAGGGTCTAAGATGACTCTAAGCTTCTGGCTAAGGCAATTAGGAAAATATTTAGGAAAGCCTTACGCTTATTAAATGTTTTCTGTATACCAGGCATTGTGGTAGTTGTACGTATCCATGAGCTTATTTAATCCTCATAATAACACTGTGATACAGGTATTATTACCTCAACTTCAGATGAAAAACAGAGTCAGAGATTTAATTTTGCAAGAGCACCCAAAGTGGCAAAGAAATTTTGGAGCCAGGTATGTGCAGTTGCCTTACCCATCAGACAATATTGTACTGTCCGTACCACCATGGGTGGATGGGTCCTGACACCAAGATACAAAATTTCAAATGAAGAGCGGGTTTGAGAGGCAACCCACCCAACATGGGAGGATTGAAGAAAGACAAATATCCGTGAAGTGAAGAAGTAAACAAACACTGAACATTAACACAGGAGCCTCAGGATTGAGTGAGTGATCAACAGCGTTGACAACTTGTGGAAAGACAAGATAGTGACTGGCAGTGCTTGTTGGATTTAGTGACGAGAATGTTGGAGGCTTGTAACCTTGAAAATAAGAATTTGGGAGAAGTAACAGGGACAAAACCATATGTGACGGTTGGAAAATGGCTATGTAGAAAAAACTAAATTCAACTTGAAACTTTAAGTTTTGAGGGGGTGAAAAAGAATGAATTATTTCCAGGGGGTGAGACTCATCAGGGAAGGCTGTCTGTTGGACTATCCCAGGAAGCATAGATTTATGGTGTCTTAACCCCTCAATAAGGTGTTGATACTAATCTTAAAGGTAATGTGGAAAGGTTGCTGGTTCTATACAACTAATGAACTCCAAGTATGTCAGACCTAATAAATTTATCCCCAAAACCCATCACCAAATATCAGCCCAAAATTCTTCCTCCTCAACTCTTACATGCTTTATAGTCCATGGAATCCCAGGGAAGAAATGTGTGATCAAGTTCACATGTGTGTAGAGAATCAAAAAGAAATGCTGATTATAGAAAAAAAGAAAATGTACATAATTGCATGTGTCTGTATATCTATATTTATGTTCATAAATGCCTACTTCTTCCCTCTTAGTTTATAGGTGACAATCCTGCAAAGAAGTATTACTTTAACACTTCAAACCTCCTGTGCTATTTGAATCTCTAAAGCTGCAAGTTTCCTAAACTCTGTTCGATCTAACACTGGACACACACGAAGAAAATGAGAAAGTCGTATGACAAATAGTATTGCCTTTGGTTCTTTTATAAACGTCTACAAAGGGATTGATTTATAACCAAACACTAAAAGGCTTACCTTTTAACCATGAAAATTTCAAGTAGGTTTAGAAATAAGGGTAACCATCTTATCTACTAAGGCCTCCTTAAATTATGAAATATATAAAATACTCAAATATTTCAGGCACCTGGGTGGCTCAGTGGGTTAAAACCTCTGTCTTTGGCTCAGGTCATGATCTCAGGGTCCTGGGATCGAGGCCCGCATCGGGCTCCATGCTCAGTGGGGAGCCTGCTTCCTCCTCTCTCTCTGCCTGCCTCTCAGCCTACTTGTGATCTCTCTCTCTGTCAAATAAATAAATAAAATCTTTAAAAAAATTTTCAAATATTTCAAAACATCTTGTTCAGAAATTGAGCTCTAGAAATTGTGACAGCTTTGTCTTAAAACTGTTGTTGGTAATATATCTTGAAATATCTCTAATTTAATCATTTCTATTTGATCACCTGAGATTAGTGGCTTTAATCTCAATTTTAACAATTATAACGGAGAATTTTAAACTACGTTTGCTTAGATTTCACTTTAAGAACATAAAGTAACACTAAGTTCTACAGCTTGTTTTATAAGAAACGAATTGTGTAATGAACAACCATAAAGCTGGCAAGATAAAATTTTAAATTGGTAATATTTGATGTAAGAGGACAAACCCTGATTATAGTTAGGAAAAACAATTCCATTTGTGTGACATTCCTGATGTTAAATTGTTAAATATATGCATACTGTGAACTCTGCCATATATATAGCGTGTGTTTGTGTACATGTGTGTGTATCTGTGTGTATACACACACACACACACACCACACATACACATACACACTGAGTCAGAAACAATGATAGAATAATCAATTCCATATAATGTTTTCAGAAGATAAATTTTCTGATTAATTTATGAAGGATCTTTTTAGATGATAGGGAGGATTCATACAAAGATAGTAAACAGGAAAGATATTAAACTAAGGTTTTCCTAGTTTTAGTCTTTATTCCAATTTTAATACTAAATCATGTTCCCTTTGTCCTCAAAGATATTGAACTAATTGTTTTGTGGGGAGGTTTTGTTTTGTTTTGTTTTTGTAATTTATTAGTTCAACTTGAGCTAGTTTCTTATTCTTTCTTGAACAACTCAAAACTATGACTGTACACTTTCCCACAGGGTTCTGGGCATAACCTATGTCCTAGTCCATTCAGGCTGCTATAACCAAAATACCAGAGACTGGTGGCTTAAACAACAAACATTTATTTCTTACAGTTGTTCAGGCTGGGATGTCCAAGGTCAAGGCACCAGAAGATCTAACGTCTGCTGAGAGCCTGCTCTGACTTGCAGATGGCTGTCTTCACGTATATATCCTTCTGTGACAGAGAGCAGAGAGAGGAAGCAAGCTCTCTTCTTTTTTTTTTTTTTTTTCCCCGCAGTTCAGACCTTTGGGGGCCTTTATTGAGAGCAGGTTCAGGTGGCACCTGGGTGCTGGGCTTCTCCCTGGCGCCGGCAGGCGTCACAGCTGGTGGGCCCCTACTGCCACTAGTTGGTGGTCCAGACGGCCACGACCACAATTGCCACCAGCAGCAGCAAGATCACCATGATCATCCCACAAGACACTGACTTTCTATCCACCGTATTCACACGCCTGGTCTCAGTGCGGAGCTTCCCGTCTGTGTTCTCCACCAGGCTGGCAAGGTCATCAATTATTTCGTTTTGTTCATCTAGTTCATTCCCAATTTCCTTCCCCATCTGTTTCTGGCGACTGATGATAGAGGACAGGGCATCCAGGCCTGCATCCTGTTCTTGGATAATTTTCTGCTGCTGTTGCCGGATTTCATCAAAACCCAAACCTCTGGTCTCCTCCGGCTCCTCAAAGAACCAAGGGTTGGGGACTCCTCGTTTAGTCCCTCCAGTCATCAGGCTGGACCTGATGAGATCTGGTTCTGCACCCTCGTTCTTAAAGGATGCCACAAGTAGTCTCTCTCGAGTTACAAGTTCATCCAGCAGGTTCTGTCTTCGGTCTCCTTCAAGCTGTGTTATCTGATGTGTTGACACAGCTCTCAGCAATAAGTCCTTCAAAAGGGCAATCTTTTCCTTCAGACTCTGCAACAAAGTTCTGATTGTCACGGTAAGCCTGATTGTATTTTCACCATTTCTTTCATACTGATTTTGCTGTTGGATTTGCTCAGCAATCTCTTGCGCAATTTGGCAGGTAGAATCATATGTGGAGAACCAGGGGTCTGGGGCCATCATGCAGTCCGCAAGCTCTCTTCTTACACAGGGCACTAATTCTATTCAGGAGGGCTCCATTCTCATGACCTAATCACCTCCCAAAGCCTCCCACCCCCAACACCATTCTATCAGAGATTAAGATTTCAACATATTAATTTAGAGGAATACAAACATTTAGTTCATAACACCCTACATTAATTTTCCTTTATTTTAAACAACTTTAAAAAAGTGGCCTAAAGCCCCTAAGGGCCCAGCATCATGTAGATTTGCCAAACTTGCTTAGTAAATCTCATCCAACTCTGTCACCTCAGAAAGCTTGCCAGGAAAGCTGAAAAGTTATCATTTTTCATTTTGTCACCTTTGTGTCCTCTTGTGCCTGTTGGTTCCTTGGGAGAGATGATGCTGAGACCTTGGCGGAGGCTGCAACCGTTCTTCTGCAGGAGGTCACGTTGTACTGTGAGGAGTCACTAACTCTGCAGCTGCCTGAGTCAACCCAGGTGATAGCCTCGTTGGACCCTGTGCTGACACCCCTTTAACTCCTCATGAGCATGAAAGCCCCAGGAGAGACCGAGATTCAGGACACTTACAAGCTAAATGGCATGCCACCTAGCTTTCTTTGCCATAGCATCCCAGCCCCATGCCTGGACAGCTCCCTGATACTCACTCCCCCAGGACAATGGGGGTAGAACAGAGACCACCCCCCACACTCCATACTACATTCCCAGGGAGTGATTGCAGCAATAGCCCTGAGGCGGTAACCAGGGTTCCATGGGGAGGGTTTCTTAGTCTCATAAACACAATTTAAAAAAAAAAATGTCTTAACTCTGTATTCTCCCCAATTTTTGAGAATTTTCTACTAATTTTTTTAAATTTATTTGACAGAGAGAGAGATCACAAGTAGGCAGAGAAGCAGGCAGAGAGAGAGGAGGAAGCAGGCTTCCTGTGGAGCAGGGAGCCTGATGTGGGGCTCAATCCCAGGACTCTGAGATCGTGACCTGAGCCAAAGGCAGAGGCTTTAACCCACTGAGCCACCCAGGTGCCCCAAGAATTTTCTATTAATTTATCTTATTTTGTTTTTGAAAAAGAATGGAGAAGGTGGTTTTCAATATTTATAAATATTGGTCCCCAGAAACCTAATGAGGATTTTTAAGACAGCTGTTCAGTTGATTTAATGATACTCATAAGGAAGGGACCAGAAGTGACCTGATGCTAGAGAAGCAGTGTCTTCAAATTTCTGCTTCTAACTTGTCACTTTCCAAGCATCTATGAGACATGACAGTTATAGCCATAACAATACAGAAAAAGGAAAAAAGTTCATTTGTGTCACAGACGAATCAACTCAGTTTCCAAGTGAGACAGTGTATTACCACCATGTTTTTCAAATATTCATTGGTTTTCTGTACCTGAGGAATAGTTTTTCTTTTCTGGTTTCCAACAAGCCCAAAATGAGTAGTCATGGGCTTTTGTATTTCCCTACTTAGCCTATTTGGCACACTTTTTAAAGTACAAGTCTTCTCCAGGGCCTGACAGTCTACCTTTGACTTCTCTTTGGCATTAATAGCTGCATTGCAAGAGATTTGGTTTCCCTTACCCTTTTAATAAATTTCCACCTTCGCCTTTACTTCATCATTCTGCCCATCTCTGACTATCTGTGCTACTAGACCACACCTTAATCTAGCTGTAGAATGTTATCTGCAAGATATACTGTCATTCACAGATTCATAATCTAATTACTCCAGTTTGCGTATTATGATTATGCAGAGTCTGGTAAGCATTGTCTAGAACACATTACAAAACACCAAGAGACAAGATCCCTTCCCTGAGGAGCTTAAGATCTAGGTACCTAGGTCAGACAAGAACTGGAGTAGCTAACAAGCAGAGTTGCAGAAGATTTAACAGGTTAATACTAGATTGCTATGAAAAAGAGACTATTGGACATGTAAATTACAGCTACCTTTTCTATGAGTGATATAAAAACAAAGCATGAGGACTATATGGAAAATACTCCCCGAAGCCAACACAAGGGCAAAAGCTTAGAAATGAAATAGATCAAGCTGAATTTCAGATTGTACAGAGGCTATAAATAAAATCACTGAACTCAGTTTAGAAAAAAAGTGAGTTAAGAAGCATGTCGTGGAGAATAGTAACAGGATTTTTTTTGTGTGGGGAAAAATTTGGCATGCTTAACATGGAGTTTTAGACTGATTTCAATGTAAAAGTTCAAAGTTGAAAATTGACAGCTCAAACCAATTTAAAACTGCTTTTATCTCATTGTAGCATGATATAATTTTAGATAACTTTTATTTGTCCAGAATTCATAGATTGTGGCATGTGTCTACCGTGGTGAATAAACAAGGAAACGTTAATGAAAGAAAAACCACCATAAAATTTTATGATTATATCCTATCAATGGTACAGAATTCCTTGGCAATTAAAAGTCATCTCCTCATTAGGATTCTTCTTAAAAACTATTTTAGAATTGCTTTATATTAGATAGAACCTATTTTACTTTAGATATTCAGCTGGGTTTTTTTTCTCTTTTTGTTTTATAGATGAGACTTGCAGGCTTTGGCACTTGGTTTCTTTCTCTTTAATTTCAATTATCCCACACTGAAGTTGGCAGGAAAGCCAAGTGTATGGCTTATAAACACAGATAAAGTGCCATAGAGTAAATAACACACTATGAGAACACCCAGCAATTTATTGCTAAAATTCAGGGCGAGCAAGTGAAAGCTGGTGTTGGCTCCAACATGACGCTCTTCTGAAGAGTTGCTTAGCTCTGTGTGTTCAAGGTGGGGCTGAAGGGGTGTGGGTCAGGTGCGATTCTGATCCTCCCCTGGGCTGGGAAAATTACTCACTAGTCTTCTGACCCTCCCCCAGCACAAAGAGTCTGAATCCAGATGTTGTTATTGGATTTGTCACAGGGAAGATTTTCTCTCAGTTTGCCTTTGGCCATGCGGGCTGCTGCACTCCTGGCTGCCCCGTCTGTGATTTCCCAAAGGAGAAAGTCACCGTTTTCTAGCCTGTTCTCTGTGGAGTGAGGAATGAGTCTCCTCTGGATGCTGCAGAGAGCTGCTAAGGACAGAGAGAGTGACTGTCCTCTCGGTGCCTCAGTTACCAGAGGCTCGGACTGTTACACCTGGAGGGGAGCTGAACACTTGTCTGGTATCGAAGATCGTCAGACACAAAGGTGATCTGAAAGATGGCTGTTACAGGGCTGAATAATTACCCTCAGCGCTCTCCCAATATTCCTATGTTAAAGTCCTAACCCCCCAGTACCTTAGGATGTGATCTTACATGGAGATAAGGTCTTTACAGGGGTAAGTGAGTTAGAGTGAGGTCACTAAAGTGAGCCCTAACCCAGAATGACTGGTGTCCTTGTAAAGAGGCAAAGTTGGAGCACAGAGACATGCATAGAGGGCAGAGGACACGAAGACACGTGGGAAGAAGACAGCCATCTACGAGCCACAGAGAGAGACCTGGAACACACACTTCCCTTGCAGCCCTCAGAGCGAACCCACCCTGCTGACGCCTTGATTTCAGACTTTCAGCTTCCAAAACCGTGAGGAAATAAATTTCTGTTGTTTAAGAAGCCCGGTCTATGGTACATTGTTACAGCAGCCCTAACAAACTAATTCAACCACTGCATAAAAGATGGCCTAATAGGGCGCCTGGGTGGCTCAGTGGGTTAAAGCCTCTCCTTTCGGCTCAGGTCATGATCTCAGCGTCCTGGGATCGAGGCCCGCATTGGGCTCTCTGCTCAGTGGGGAGCCTGCTTCCTCCTCTCCCTGTCTCTCTGCCTGCCTCTCTGCCTACTTGTAATCTCTCTCTCTGTGTCAAATAAAATAAATAAAATCTTTAAAAAAAAAAAAAAAAGATGGCCTAATAGAACTCTCTTGGTTCTAGCTGATGACGTGGAGGCAGTCTGTCAGCATGCCTGATGCCCAATTCAGTGTGCCTTCACCGGCCCAGGTGAGCTACTCCACTACCAGGAGGCCATTGACGGTCACTTCTAATGGAATAGCAGAGGTCATACTGAGGGACCCACATTGACTCAGCAACTCTGTGCCATGATGAGGGTTGAGTGTGGCAGACCCAGTCTCATCTGCAAGAGGGATCCTCTGGGCTCTCAGCACTTCATTCACCATCACGTGGTGAGGCACCAGTAGTTGAGGCCCTTTGGTGTGAATCCCAGTATGACAGAGCAATGGGGGAGGCTTTAAAAATCAATGCATGTATGGTTGATTTTCACACTACTATTTCAGACACCTCAACTCTAGAGCCAAGGACCAAGCTTCGATTAGCATAACATAAGCAATCTTGTTTCATTCTTCCCAACTCCGGTGGGAAGCTGTAGAGGCATTAGCTTGTTCTAGGGATCTTGAGAATGAGTGGTCCAAGAGGAAAAGCTGCCCCATGGTGTCCAAATCTCCCAACAAACACCTGTCTGTAAGGTGAGCAGCTAAGAGGTCTATAAGAAGTCAAGCACCCAACACAATCCCAAGGCAAATAAGAATATGACCTTTGTGTGTCTGCTGCCTTGCCATGTACTCTATGTAGTAGATTTTTTCCTCTAATTCATTAGGAAGAAATTTCTTAGGAGTGACATATTTTAACTGGGAAGCAAGAGAAGTTTTCATGTGACTACCATCTAACACTTTCTAGAAAAAGAAACCTTCAGCTGGGATTCGAATTCAGGCTGTATACAAATTCAGGGTTAGAATTCAGGGAGCTCATGAAATCAGATAAGGAAAGAAGTCATATCTTTATTTTCCCTAACGTCTAACTAACATTAACATTTCCTTCTATTTTGCATGGAAATAAACCAGTCATGTTAGCAATACCAATAATAGAAACAGAAATCATTAATAGAATTATAGAAACATCAATTGTTAAAGACATCAAAATTTCATTTATGCTTATCACTGCTTTGAAAGTCTGATAATTATTACAGCTACCACTAAGTATTATTTTTTTGTGTATTCATTTAAAAAAGCAGGGATGACATTTTTTCTTTTACAACTGCATTTCAATATAATTTATTTTTTGGTAATCCTATGTGGGGTTTCTTTTTAATTTAAATTCAACTAGCCAATATATAGTACATCATTAGTTTCTGATGTAGCGTTCAGTAATTTATGAATTGCTTATAACACCCAGTGCTGATCACATCACGTGCCTTCCTTAACGTCCATCACCCAGCTAACCCATCCCCCCATCCACCTCCCTTCCAGCAATTGTCAGCTTGTTTCCCAGAATCAAGAGTCTGTCATGGTTTGTCTCCCTCTCTGATTTCTTCCCATTCAGTTTTCCCTCCCTTCCCCTATGATCCTCCCGGCTATTTCTTATATTCCACATATGAGTGAAACCACATGATAATTGTCTTTGTCTGATTGACTTATTTCACTTAGCATAATACCCTCCAGTTCCAACCATGTCGACTTAAATGGTAAGCATTTATTCATTTATAAGCATTATTCTAAAAAAGGCTTCATAGCCTTACCAGACTCCCAGTGGGGTGCATAGAACACAAAAGGTTAAGAGTCCCCACTGTGCCAGCCAGGGACAGTCACTGGGGAAAATCCTGGCTGCTGGGAACTATGGTTTGTCCCAGTACAACATTTACAATCAGAAAAGAACAGAAAGCTTAAGATCCCCTTCTGAATGATACAAAGCTGATTTTAAAAACACAGATGACTACAGTCTATTCCCAGAGTTAATTTCAGGTGGTCTTGGGTGGAATTTGTTTGTTTGTTTGTTCATTTGTTTTTTAAAGAAATTTTGAAGCAGGGGGTCTGAAGCCCATATTTTGAAAAACACTGATGTTTATGTTCTGCTAGCCTAACCATTTGAGGTTAACACTATCTATCCTGCATTGATTATTTCTTTTCCATCCCTGGCTTCTAAATCCATAATTAAATAACATAACCCCCACCTCCCCATCCCCACTCTCCTCCTCGCTCCCCCCACACACGTCACTTTTTTACTTTACCTTTGGCAACAACAATCACTTTAAAAGTATTTTTACAAGTAACACAGTTTAGAATAGCATTTATGCTTCAGCACTTTTTAAAGGTAGAGGCAAACAATGTCTTAAAAAAGGGCAATTTAGAAAATTGTGTACAGGTTTGGGGAACTAAAAAGGATTTGTATGATCCTTGAGCATCATGTACTTTGCTGATGTGAAGGATGAAGGAAACAAAAGCTATATTTGCAAGCTTGTTCAGCTCCTGGAAGGTTTGTTTTTGAAAATACCTCTACCTTTCTTGAGTTACATGATTCATCCTGTGTCCACATTGACAGCGGACTGCCATTTTGTCAAGAAGTTGATACAGTTTGCAAAGCAACAATTGACATCTCTCCTAGAGAGGAGCACAGCCCTTAAGTGAAGGAGGTTACAGTTAGCTTCCCTGTAAACTTTGCTTCAAGAGTTCTGAGTAAACAGACTCATTACAATGGTGACTAGAGGGCCAGTGTGTTTGCTCTGGGGTGTGGAACAAGCATTGTTTTCTCAAACCTACTAAAGAATCCTGAAGGCCTATTTCAGCAGCCACTAAGGTGGGAAGTCTCAGAAGTTACAAAATAAGCTTTCAAAAAAAAGATTTTCATATTGTATATCCTTTTACCTTGGTCTTTTTTTTTTTTTTTTTNAGAGAGAGATTACAAGTAGGCAGAGAAGCAGGCAGAGAGACAAAGAGAGGAGGAAGCAGGCTCCCTGCTGAGCAGAGAGCCCGATGCGGGCCTCGATCCCAGGACGCTGAGATCATGACCTGAGCCGAAAGCAGAGGCTTTAACCCACTGAGCCACCCAGGCGCCCTACCTTGGTCTTTTTTAATTGTATGTCATTATATCTGGGACCAAAATTTGGACAGTTGTTAAGAAATTTAAATTGTAAAAATTTCTCCCCACTTACCTTATTGGTAGCTGTATTATAGAACTCGTTGGAGCCTACCTCATATTATAGTTAATATATATTATTCTTTCTCTCTGGATTGAAAGTCACTGGAGGGCAGGAACAGCATTTCAGGGCCAGGTTGGCTCAGACCTTTCCTGATACACCTCTTGATGTTACAGACTTTTCCACACAGGTACTTGGGAGGAGTGACCGAGGATCTCACTTGGGCTCCGTCCTTCTGGCTCGACATCTTGACCTACCAGGAAGAGTGGGCCCTGGGTTGAAGTCCTGGTTCTACTATTTACCAACTATATGACATAACACTTAGCTGGCAAGTGACTTCAATTTCCTGGGCTGTATAGAGGAGATAGTAATGGCATATTCCTCTCAGATTTGTTGCAAGAATTCGAGGAGATGATGTAGTTAAGCACTTGGGATAGCATCTGGGAAGTGCTCCGGAATTGTTAGCTATTATTATTCCCAACCAAAAGCTTGGACAAAACATAAAAATTATGCTACTGTGAATTCTTGAAACAAGGAAGCCTCAGATAAAGGTTGTCAATGGCAATCAACAATTTGAGTCATAGTACTACTTGACAGAGCAGCTCTTAGCCAGAACCACTCAGAATCATCCAGAGAGCTTCCTCAACATTCTAATAAGCCAGAGTTCTCTTGAAGCTGTGAGAAACCTTCACCTTTTGAACACTTACATCTTTGTGGTAATGACGCTGAAGCAGTGTTTCTGGGAAGACGGTGCTGAGGGAGTCTGGGATCTAGAAGGCTCCTGGGAACCACAGGGCACCTGGCTGCTGCTGATGGGAGTCTCTTAAGACCAATTGATGATTTGCTGCTCATTTACAGAAGAATCCATTTCAGTGAGTGTTTTTAACTGATTTTTTTTATATTCCATAGATTTATTTTATTTTCAGATTCATATAATGAGCAAAGGTTAAGTCACAAGTTTCTTCTGTAACAAAATAATTTTAAAACTCTGTTCAGTGTATATTTTAAAATGGTTAAAATGGCAAATATTATGTCATGTATAACTTACCACAATTTTTAAAAATGAATAATAGAGCATACCAAAAACCAAATATACTTTAAATGGGGACCCTGTACAGAATTATATCTCCATAAAGCTGTTTTTAAGCATCTCTATTCAAAATAGAGGAAATTTTCTCATATTTTCTACAGAAAGGAGCCCCAGCAACTGTCTTTGTTCTTTAGATAGAGCTGATAACTAACTTTATGCATGTTTTCAGCCAGAGCCAAGCTTTCGAACAACCTGGGATTCAGGGATTTTCCTTAGAAAATACTGACTTAGGTCCCCCAAGAAGAATAATAAGAAAAAGGAAAAAGGGAAACTAAAAATAAATATGTATGTGTAAGGTATTTGTTTTCTGTCTAGCTCAATGATCCTACCTTTCTCTTTAGGAAATGGCAAAGTAACCTGACTGTGTCATTATTGTTCTCCAATATTCTTTCCCGTCAATCTTGCTTTCTCTTCCAAAATAGTAAGGTCCTTCCTTGGGATGCCCTTGGGGAAGACAGAGCATTTGCATCATCTCCCCATTCTGGCTGCCCTTTCCTCAGTAGGGTTGGTTCTCATTGTCTACTTTCAACAAAATCACACTAAGTTGTGAAGTGTTGATAGAGCTGCAGTGCATTAAAGTTCCTAGAGATGGTTCTATTTGCGAAGTTTAGCTCATTAAGAAGGATGAATCCCTGGAGGCTGTATATATCCAAGATCATGTTGGTTCGATGGGCTTTTCCATCATCTCAAATGCAACCACAGTACCCTGTGTCTGTGGCTGAGGCCGTCCCCATCTATCTTTTTTTTCTTTAATTACTATTATTTGCCCCAGGGGTACAGGTCTGTGAATCATCAGGCTTACACCTTTCACTGCACTCACCATAGCACAAACTCTCCCCAATGTCCATAACCCAGCCACCCTATCCCTACCCTCCCACCCCCCAGTAACCCTCAAGTTTGTTTCGTGAGATTCAGAGTCTCTTATGCATCCCCATCTATGTTTCCCATGCAGTGACAATCCTCCATTCTAAGCGGATGCCAATGAGATGAACGGTGTAGTTGGTTTTGTCTTCAAACCCAGCCTGCTTGGCCTGAAGATGGTCATTTAGAAAGTCCCTTTCACTGAAGAAACAACAAAGTCATCTGCAAAGCATGTGTCTTTGCCCTTTACTGTTTACAAAGCAGGGATAGGAGATTATAAGTCTTTAAAATTCATTCCACTCATGAAAAAAATTCTTGTATTTTAAAAGAGATTTATCTACAGTCAACTAGTCAACTAATGGCAAACAAAGCTGGAGATGGAAACATCTCCATTACTGGAGCCCTCAAATCACGACCTGGGCTTTAGTCTCCTTATCTGCCGTAAAAAGGATTATATGACTCTCTTGAGGTCCCTCCTAGGTCCAGGTTGCAATTTTACTGCAGGGAAAGTCTCATCAGGATAGTGACAAATTAGCCAACATTGCCCCTCCTAAGGGTGACTCAGGGTCATTCTACTTTATTATCTGGCTGGTGTAGCCAACCATCCGTTTCCTGAGTACAATATTAGATAAACAAATGCACAGATTAGAACCTATGATCATCACAGAAAAATATCCAATGAAAGATTCAAATGTGCGGAGTGTAGTAATGTCATTGTAGTAGGGCACTTTCAGAATGTCTGTGTGGTAGCCATGACAGTCTGTGGTTAGCTGAGAATGAGAATCATGGCCAGCTCTTCTTTCCCCCAGCCCACCCCAGTGGCCCCTTGGACATCCTCCACTTGCATCAGAACAGGATCTGCATGTTCTGTTTTCAGCTTGAGAAAGTGTAGAGCTTTGGAATCAGCCCAGCCTTGTTCTCTTTAGGTCAGGAATCCTACTTGAAATAGGCCAGCTTTCCACCACCCATCACCTGATTTACTCATATTCATCTTTTGAGCTTTTCCACTGGTGTCTCCAACTCAACTGTCTTCCTTACACATGCACAGAGCCAGTCTGGTGATACGGACTCGAAACAGGAGGGGAGATTTATTATTATTATTTTTTAAGATTTTACTTATTTATTTGTTAGAGAGAGAAGGTGAGAGGGAGAGACAGAGGCAGGCTGAGGGAGAAGCAGGCTCCCTGCTGAGCAAGAAACCCGACTCAGGACTCCATCCCAGGATTCTGGGATCATGACCGGAGCCTAAGGCAGACGTTTAACCAACTGAGCCACCCAGGTGCCCCAGGAGTGGAGATTTAGAGGTGGAAGCAAGACTGATGAGACTGTGAACAGAAAGCAGTCCTTAAGGAAGTTGAAAACACCACACATCAATCTGTATATAAAACCAAAACTGTACCTGATCCAAGGTCCTTCAGTATTAAATTAGCATGCATAACTTTTATTTATGAAATCCTGAGGATAATTCAAAGTGAGAAATAAATTAGCTTTTTCCTGTCATATCACCTTTGAATACGGACTTTGCTACTTGCAAATTGTGTAATCTGTGCTAGTTACTTGAACTTGCTGAGCCTCGGTTGTCTTATATATACACTGGGAATAATAGCAGTTTCTGCTCCCACGTTGGGGAAATTAAATGAGTAAATACCTATAAACTGTACAGAACAGCGCCTAGTCTGTGGCAACAATCAAATATTGCTAGTGTTACATCACTTCTTAAATATACATTTATTCAGTATCTTCATATTTTCCAAGGACAGTGCTACTTAAGCTCTAGGAATACATAAATTCTTTTCTTATTAAACCCTCTACCTTGTTTAAATTTTTTTTTCAGCTGTAATACAAAGTAAATAATGTTGTCAGATAACAGGAATTAGAAGTAGATAAGACAAATAAGACCAAGGGTGGGAGAAGAGCGGCCAACAAGAAGGCAGGAAAACTCCTTTGCTGAAGGGTCACATACTTACTTAGGGTGGACCACCTTTCTGCCTCTGGACTTCCCTGCCGCCGACAGGAAGCTGCAAAGTTGAACAAGAGAAGATTTCCGACCTCAGGGAGCTCTGAGTCCAGTTGAGGAAACAGATGTGTAAACAAACAATTACAGTGCAATGTGATGAATGCAAAAATGGAAGTTCTCTGGCAGGTTTTGCAGAGGAAGTGATATTTGAGCCTGGTTTGAAAGGCTGGAAAGGGTTGTAGAGAATAACCGGGAAAGGGAACGGCACAGATCAAGGCTTGGAGCCTTGGAGAGCCTTGGAAAATGTGCTAATGTTTGCTAGAGTCTCGTCAGAGAAGTTGTAGAAGGCATACAGGTGTGCAATAAACTTCTTTTTCTTCCAGTGAAATAATGATAGGGTTCGTGATTAGTGTTCCGTGGCAGCAAGGACAATCAACATAGCTTCAAAGAATCCGAATGAACTTAGGAAATCAGGCAGAATGCCAAGAAAGAAAAAAAGAAAAAAAAAAAAGGAAACTAAAACTCCACCTCTGTTACTATTTGTCCATTACAATATGGATTTCCTCAGGAACCTTTTGGGAAGGGAGAGAATTCTATGCTCAGATATAAATATTGAGTAATTCACAGTCACCTAAACATAGCATCTGAAACGGTCAACTAGCAAAATCTTGAAACTGTTTCAGGTCTTTAGAAATTGTAAAGTCCCATGCTTTATTTTAATTAAAAAGAAGTATAAGTTATTTTTTCAAAAAAGCTGGATAGTGGTAAAGTTGGGCTGAGGCCAGAGTGTTTCCCCCTTTCATTTTGAGTCTTTTCCTACTTGACCACACGGACTGTGGCCCATGCTGTCAATGGCAGCATTTTGAGATCTGATATACTGTATTTCTTCAAAAATGAGGGAGTGCCCAGGGCAGAAAACAGGAGAGAGTAGCTTAAAATCAGAGAAACTGATTCAAATTCCAACAGTCAAAAATATCTGCTACCATATGTGAAAGGCTGTTATTAAGTACATGAAGAACTCTATAGAGGGGTTGTATATTTGAACGCAGAGGAAACTTTGTCTACATTGCAATTATTTTTTCAAAATTCTTCCAGCTTGACATAAACATATCCTCGTATCTGCAGGTACCCAATTTGAAAATAACTTCTTTTCAATAAAGAACAAGTGAATGAAACTTGGCAGAAGTTTTATGTTTGCATATTGCCCTGTTATTCCTCTCTCTGGCTAACTTGGCTCTCCAGAAATCCTTTAACTTCTTGGCCGAGGGATGATCTTTTCTCAGTGAATCCCAACATGCATCGTGGGCTGTTTCCATTTGGCTCTCTATCAAGTGGCTCATCGTCCGTGAGCATAGGCTGAAGACCATTGAGACAGTTCCAGATTCAAAAAAACTCTTTGTTGAAATTTTTTAGTAAAGCAAAGATAAATAACTACTCCCCTCATTGTACTCTTTCAGCAGTTCTGTTTACATATTTTGGACTGTATTGTTTTTTTTTAAAAGGGATCACCTGTTTCTTTTTAAAGGCATCCTGGATTTTCCTGGTATGAATGATTTGCACGTACTCACTCTGGTGGTGTGGCCAGTGATCTAGATTCTATAGCACCTGCTTTGCCAGTCCCAGACCCTGCTTCCCAGGGAAGCTTTTCAGCGGCACTGGAGCCCTTCCTGTTCCGGTGACTGGCTCCATGATTCCAGAATGGGGATCACTGTGTCCAGCGTGTGACTGCCAGCGCAAACGCCGCATGTCTGACTGGAGGAGCCCTCCGTGAAACTCTGGCGAACAAATGGAAACATAAATGGTCAGCACCAGGGCGACACAGGTAATATGGGAGGTGTTATCATCAGTAATTCCCAACCTCCTTCTCAATCTTTTGGGGTGTTTTTTTCTGCACCCCCCTCCCCAAGATATCAATGACACACTGCCCCTTACCTGTCCAAAGCCTCCACTTTTCCTCTCACTCTGACAAATGTCAACCACTCTACATTATTATTAGCATTATTACCATGTACTACTTCACAGTTTTAGAAGGTCCTTTCTGCTACCCGTTGGGATCCACAAGACAAAGATTGTGACCAAGACACACACACAAAGAAGGCAAGAGTGAGAAGACCGACCATTCGCACGCGTATTACGTACGTGGCATTTCCATTCCCCCTAGACCCTTTGCCTTGCCTCACATTGTCCCATTGTCCCTGTTCTACAAAAGGAGCTCTCATTCTATCCCCTTCTTTCGCTCCCCATCAAAATGCCCAGAACTTAGCTAAGTCATTCAGGAGGCTTTTATGATTAGGAGGTAAAGCTTAGTTTCCAATCCACTATCTACCCACAGGACAAATGACTCAGCCTCCCTGAATCTCAGTGGTCTCCTGTGTAAGTTGGCTTCATACATGATTCCTCTTTACAATGAACATGTATTCGTTTATCATCTGTGCAATTAAGAACGTTTGAAACAAACAAAAGTAAAGTACAGTTCGTTGACATGATATGTATAAAGCAGCTGGTAGAGAAGAGGCCCCTAATGTTTCCTCCCCTTTCCTGAGCAGTTTGCCTAATTAGCAAGACTGATATATTTCACATTTGTCCTAAAAAGATGTCCACAGTTTCGTGACTTTGTGGTTGGTGCAATGCGTGAGAAATAAGCTCACGGGCATTCCCTCCTAGCCTGCCCTCTCTGGCGTGAGGGGCTGGTGTGGAGGGAACCACCGGCTCCCCTGCGTCTGCTAAGGCACTGGGTAGAGCTGACCTCGGGCAAAACAGCAGGGAGGGGATGTTTGCCTTGTTCTTTCACTTCCCTCTCTGAATACCTTCTCACATTTGGGTTTTTCCTCACCTCTTCCCTCCACCCACTTTTCTAGATCCTGTGTTTTAGTATTCCCCTCTCAAACTCATCATTACAAGCTTGTTTGTTTTTAAGGCTAACAATTCCATTGTGATAAATATCCCCTCTGCAAAAAAAAAAAAAAATTATTCTTGGCCACAAATACTTTTTTAATAGCTAACGATTATAGTTTCAGAGCTTCAAGACTCATTCTCCTTCAGGAGGTTATATCCCCAAAAACTTCAGGAATGTACAGATAGCTTTTATTTTTCATAGATAATTATGCTGGTCTCTCCCCCCTGGGATGGCAATCAGGAAGCTATGCTCTGCTATGGCCCAGGGCCAGGAATCTTACTGATTCTTCCATGGCATTCTGACTTCCATTAAACAACAAGGCCACCCATCTTTCACAGAACACAGAAGTACATAAACACACAAGTGAGCATGCACACACAAACACACACGCATACAAATGTATACATACACACACACATTAACCCCAAAAGTAAGACATCCTCCTTTCTCTAGTTTGAAAGATATATTCCCCAAAGTAGAAAAGTTGGAGAAGGGGATGTATTGCTCCTATTTGGTTGTTTTTTAGTGACCTTTAATTGGACTGTAACTTTGACTCACAACACGGTGTCTAAGCTTTATAGATGTAAACTTTTTATACACAATCCTATCCAGGTCCAAGAAGGGTGGATGCAGTTTCTAAATGTGGAAGAACTGGCCCCAAATCAGTGGACTGTCCAAATCTAAATGCCATCCAAGATGGCAGCCACAAGCCATATGTTGCTACTGACCCTTTGTGTGAGTTAAAATGCAGTATAAGACACACACTCCAAGTATTAAATGCACGGTGGGTTTTGAAGATATGGCATGAAAAATAATATCTAAAGTTATAATTTTATTTTAATTATATGTCAAAATGATAATATTTAGGATATGTCAGGTAAAATTATATTATTAAATTGACTTCCAGCTGTTTCTTTTTCCTTCTTAATGCACATGTGGCTTGTACGTGTAGGTCACATTATATATCTTTTGGACAGCACTAGTCTAGATGTGAATTCAGTTGTGAAAAAGGAATTTTTTCTTATTCTAGGGTATATGGGACTAGCTGAGCAGAGATCTCCAGCAGCCATGTAACACCTGACATATATATTTACTTACTCATTTGTTTATTATCTCTCTCTTCTGCCACTAGATAATAAAGGTCATATAAATAAAAGTTTATGGGTTGTAAACCCACAATGTATGAAATAACTGAAAATTCAAAATCCATCTGCCCTCCTCCATCATGAATTAATCTATGTAGGAAGGCCTTTTCTGCTGTGGCCTCTTGCGAACTGTGGGTTTTGTGCACATGGATATGTGCCTTGAGGCAGCTGCAAGAAGGGTGCTGTGGGGGGGTCTGACTGTTGTTCCTTTTTGGAAAAACTACCACTTCTCACAGAGTGTCTGGGAAATTTGGGAACATACTTTGGCGATTGGGATGTGGCTTTGATTTATGGCTTCCCTACTGTCCCCTTCCTTTCCTTCCTTCCTGGTGCTTAAATCGAAAACCACCAAGTTCCTTTTTTTTTTTTTAAGATTTTATTTATTTATTTGACAGAGAGAGATCACAGGTAGGCAGAGAGGCAGGCAGAGAGAGAGAAGCAGCTCCCTGCTGAGCAGAGAGCCTGATTCGAGACTCGATCCCAGGACCCTGAGATCATGACCTGAGCCAAAGGCAGAGGCTTAGGCCACTGAGTCACCCAGGCGCCCCACCAAGTTATTCTTGACTCTTTTTCTCTCACTATGTACTTCTAATTCATTGCTAAATGCTTTTGGATTTTCTTCAAAATATTCCAAAGCCTGTCCCTTCTTTCCACTCTGCCATCACCACCTTAGCCCAAGTCATCTGCTTCTACGTAAACAGAAATCAGTTCATGGTGCTCTTCTTTTTAAACCACCCAATGTCTCCATCGCAGTAAAAGTAAAACCCAAAGTTCTTACAGTGACTTAAAGGCTTATCCTACTCCCATCCCCTAAATTCTCAAACCTCAATCCCAAATCTTCTCCCCCTGGCTCACTCTAATTAAGCCTTACAGGTCTCCAAGTTGTTCCTCACACTGGGCATACTCTTGCCTCAGGGCCTTTGCACTTCTTGTTCCTATTGCTTGGTATGCTCTCCCTCCAAATCTTTGCATGGTTTGTTTCTTCATTTCCTTCTAGTGTCTGTTTGAGTGCCCTATCTTCTCTTCCTCCTCCTCCTCCTTCTCCTTTTTGCCCTATCTTCTGTAACCACCCATATAAAATACGATTCTTTTTTCTTATCTAATTAATTTTTCTCCATTGATCTTATCGGCATTTGACATAGTATATATCTATCCATTCTTTTGTTTATCATCTCTTACAGTTAGAACTTTAGCTCCAGGACAGTGAGGATTTCGCTTTGTTCACTGTTGTATCTCTAGTGCCTTATGTCTTAGGTGCTCAGTAGATATTTGTTGAAAGGACTCATGAAAAATAAATATTTCCAAGCTTTGTAAATAACTCCCAAATTTCAAATTTCAAACATTCATACCTACATTAGCTAAGTACTAGAAGTTTCCCCAGAAGTCTGGAGAACTACTCATTTCTTTTAACATTCTCCCCTCTATTGATGATTTGATAGATTATTTCACAGAGAAACAATATTTATGATGGTGTTTCAGGTTACTATTCATATATATATATATGTATATATATATATATATATACATATATATATATATATGAATTGTATTGTTAAAGCGACATTTATATGTTGGATCTCTGTGGGTCAGTTAGAAAATACAACACAGCTTGAACTTTCCAGGCTTAACCCACCTTGTTAACTGAACCTGGAGTACCCCTTCCATGGGTACCCATTTTTCAGGGAAACCTGTGCGGCACCACATTCTCCATGAAATCCTCTCCAACTCTCCATCAAGCAGTACATTTTCTGTGTTGTGAAGCCCAAGATACTTTTTCAAATACATCTTGACTATGGGACTTAACCTTGTTTTGCCCTGAGATAGAGGTATAAGCCATGGGCTTATTCTTTTCTACCTCTGTCTTTTGCAGTTACTTTATAAACATCTCAAGAAGATTCTCTCTTATTCATCTTTATTCCCTGCATTTACTAGCATAATTTTTTGAACATAAAGGCTCGCAGTTATATTTGTTGTGTAGAATTTAGGTATAACGTATTTCTAGAGGGAAAAAAAAGCTTCATCAGTTTTTTAAACCCCTTTGAAGCAAACTTTTATTTATTTTTTTTTTAAAGATTTTTATTTATTTATTTGACACAGAGAGAGAGATTACAAGTAGGCAGAGAGGCAGGCAGAGAGAGAGAGACAAGGAGAGGAGGAAGCAGGCTCCCTGCTGAGCAGAGAGCCCGATGCGGGCCTCGATCCCAGGACGCTGAGATCATGACCTGAGCCGAAAGCAGAGGCTTTAACCCACTGAGCCACCCAGGCGCCCTGAAGCAAACTTTTAAAGCAGAAATCATTTCTAAGTTAGAACCTGCACCATATAACCTGGCTGTGTTTGGTGTTCAGGTTGACCCTGTCAATTTAAAGTTCCCACAGGAGATAAGTACTTTCTCCATCTCTACTCTCAGCATCTCTTTTGAGGGCTTAGCACCTCCAACCATAGAGCCCCTTAACCAGTTTATTTGTTTTCTTTCTCTCAGAAGATGTGTTTAGTGAGACTCTGCTATGCACCGCACAGCTTCACACAGGGTCTAGGGCTGAACTAAGATGTGTGCTTCAACGTGGAGGAGTGTTTTCAAATTGCCTTCCTTCCTTACCCATCCCCACCCTAACCAGTACAATAAAATAGAATTTTTTTTTTAATTCTAAGGGGGAAAAAATAGCTCTAGAGAAGAACCTACTTCTTTATTTTTGTTATTTGGAAGAAGTGGGGGGGGGCGGAAAGTAACTGTCATCCCATCAAGGTCTTCATTTGTTAAAATTGTTCTGCAGATAGAAAATTTAAGGATTTTGTAAAGTACCTTCCCAGAATTGCTTTTGCTTAAGAGAAAGTAAAAATGATTCTCAGTCACATCTCATTGTCTTACCCATCATTCAGGCTTTCTAATTTCATCTCATCACCACCTTGAAATGAAACAAGCTTATATGAATGACAGGTCACTGGTCTAACAGGAAAAAACCTTTATAGACAGGATTTTAAAATTTGTTCTCTCATTGGATAAATGCTGGAAGCGTACACTGAGGTCTTTCAGCTTAGCTGGAATCAATTTATAGGGCAAGTAATGAATCTAATTGTTATGCTGGATTCCATGTCAGCAAAATAACAGATGTACAGTATAATAGAGGAGAAAAAAGTTGCTTTGGGATTGTTAGAGCAGGTGCTACATAAAAAAAAAAATTCACATGGAACTTTCTCAAGTGCATTTGGAAACAGTTGGAAATTAGCCAGGAGGAACGTTCTCCTTCAATCCCTTGGACATCCAGTTGTGGGCTGGGATTAAGCTCCTGAACAGCTGAGTCAGGAGGACACTGACACCTTGTCACTTCTTCAAGCTCTTTATTCCTCCCTCACCCTCCAACAAAAGGACCAGAGATTACCCTCCCCCAACTAGACACACATACACACACATACGCACACAGAAGTCCAGCTGCCAGATATGGCTTTCAGAGAACAGTAGACAGCGTTGAGGCCAGGCAAGTTACCATGGTTCTTTGGCTATTATTACGTCCAGCACATCAGGGAATGGAAATAAATGTGCACATGTTCTAAAAGGCCCTTTGGAAAAGATCAGTGGGGCTGCGTGGGGGACACAATGGCAGGCTTTGTCACAGAGAAAGGATTTGGTCTGGCAGGCAGCACCAGTCCTGCTGGACACAGGGTTTGTCTGCAAGTGCAGTGTGGGAAAGCCATGTTCAGGTTTACAGAACATCCTCATTAGGAAAAGTAGGGCATTTAGCATAATTAAAAGTCATCCTGAAGACATCAGGTAAGAGCCTGCTGTTTTTAATTAATTGCTTCCGTGATCCTAGGACTTTAAAAGGGGCGCCACTCGTAGAGGTTTAGAATTACTCCAGAAACACAAATCATTCAAATGGGGGCAGAACAGAGAGTATGTGAAAGTTCGATAAAAACAAAAGAGAAGAGAGAAAAGGAAAAGTATAGGAGAGCAAGAAAGAATTGAAAATTGTGAAGAGTCACCCATCTATAATTTGCTGAAATAATCCTGTTTTCTTTTTATGCTCTGTGCCTCAACATCTTCACATCCAAAGTACATCTCCCCATTGGCCTGCATCCTGCCTTGATACATAAATTATTTGGGGAAAAAAATTCTCAGAGTCAAGGTTAACAGAAAACACCTGGAAAATAAACCAGAGAGCCATATGTCATAGATTTCTCTAAGTAGATAGTTTTGTTTTGTTGGTTTTTTTTTAACTCTATTTTGAAGAGTCAGCACATCCAGAACAAACAGAGTGAACCAAGGACTTTACATGGTCTCCATGCTCATGGAAATAAGTATGGTGAAGACTCTAGCACTGTATTAGTAAGCAAAGAGGAAAGGACTGGACAACATAATCAAAAATATTTTTTCCCTCAATTGTAAAATCCCATCCTAAATTATCTAAGTGTTCTTACCATACTGCTTTCCTGGTGCATAATTTGCATCTCCATAGAGAAATGGCTACATTTTTAAAAAATATTTTATTTATTTATTTTGAGAGGGAAAGGGGGGAGAGAGAGAGAGAGAGAGAGAGAGAGAGAGAGACAGCACAAGCTGGTGGGGGAGGGGCAGAGGGAGAAGCAAACTCCCGGCTGAGCAGGAAGCCCAATGGGGGACTCCATCCCAGGACCCTGGGATCATGACCTGAGCTGAAGGCAGACGCTTAAGGGACTGAGTAACACGGGTGCCTGAGAAATGGCTACATTTAAAGAATACTTTTATTTAGACCTCATAAACTGTAAAGTGCATTGTATGAAGTAGTACCTGTACATGAAAGAGAATTTGATTATACTATAGATTAGAAAGGAAAAATATCATTGATTCACTGCCTAAATCAAATTTTTTAAGTTGTATATTTCTTCTAATTTTCTCCCGCTGTTTTGTGTTATAAAAAATTATACTCTACTTTTCTCAAGAGAACAAGTATCTCCCGATGACAGTGTTTCAGACATTCCATGCAAGATGCCTGAAAATTATACCTCCCTTTTTTTTGGAAGCCACAGACTTTTCACCAAACTCATACCTCCTTGTGTGTGGGGGGGAGGGTGTGTGCATGAGTGTGTGCACATGCACCGTGTTGGGGGAGTTATGGGGGAGCGCGTGAGCATGTGTGTGTGTGTGTGTGTGTGTGTGTGTGTGTGTAGCCAGGCTCTGTGACGTGTGGCCCTGCCACCCTAGGCTGGTCGAGGACCAGGGTTGACATTATACTCTACACAGACACTCTGTTCAATTCAGACTTGTTGAATCTGACAGATTTTATCACAGGTTACAGAGAACAAGAGCTGGGGGTTGATGGAGTGATGGAGAAAACCGCAGAAAAGGCAATAAAGCAGGAATCATGAAGCAATCGAGGTCATGACATAGAGTGGAGCAGAGAGAAAGTGTGGTTCACTGACTGACACTGAGCTGAGTTACTCAAACATAAAACCACTGTCAGAACCAATAGTTACTTTCAACAAAGGATCAAATAACTGAGTCAGTAGAGAAACGTTAAATTCTCTGTAAGCACCTTGCTGTACGTCAGGGATTGTTCTCTGTTCTCTGCATCTAACCTTATCAACCCTAAGGTGTGGGTTCTATTATCATCCCCATCTTAAAAATGGGAAAACAGGGGAGCAAAGCTGTTAAGTGATTTGCCAAAGATTCGAATCCAGGTGGGCAGATTCCATGGCTGAGATATTGTGGGGTTTTTTTTTTTATTATAAGTGTATATTTGGTCTTCAAGCTGATTCTGGCCTAGGGCTCCAAAACCCCTTGGAATTTCCTAAGTGATAAGAATGATAAAGGTGCCTTGATATTCATAACAAACCCCTTTCAACCACACCTGGGTTTGTGTTAATGAAGTGACTCTATATGTATACATAAATATATGTACATAAATGGGAGTGTATGCATGTGATATATGCATATATTGACTATATATATTTATATATATAAATAACATATAATCGATCCAGTGTCTCTACCAGTGTTCACATAGTCCATAACCATTCCATAGAGATAGAAAGTTAATACGTGGTTACCAGGGATGGGGAGATGGGGAAGAATGAGGAGTGACTACTAATAGGTATGGGATTTCTTTGAGGGTGAAGAAAATGTTTTAAATTAACAGCAATAATGATTGTGCATTTCTGTAAATAGACTAAAATCCACTGAATTGTACACTTTAAAAGATGTGAGCTTCATGTGTCTAAATTATATGTGAATAAATTGTTATTTTAAAAAGTCATGCTATGCAACTGTATGTCCTATAAACAACATTCCTTATCTCCTTGAATTGTAAGTCATATCGGAGAAAGGAGAACATCTTGAGAGGTCATCTACCTGCCTTCAGGCAATTAACTGCTCGATTTTGGGCAGAATTCTATAATCCTATCAACTTTTAGAATAATATCAAACAAGATATATCTTTTATCCTAGTTACTCTTTAGTGAAATGGTCACCAGTGAAATGGTCACCTCATTATTTGTGTAAAGGGAAGAAAATAATTCTGCTCAAGTTAATCCCCCTAAAAAAATTCTCTCTAGATTAATAGCCCCTCCATGTAGAGCTACAAGCTATGAGCTCTAACGTTGACTTAAACAATTTATCTCCAAAGAAGAGAGGGCAAATATTAACTAATGGTTCATTTCATAACCCCCATCTGTTCTTCATCAGATGGAAGGACAGAGCTGGAATTGCAGGAGAAATTTAAAAGCATAATGTCCAGAGAACTGGTCAAATGGTTTCTTAGTGTAACCTTGTTCCAGACACCAGAAACACATCATAGGCCTTTAGTCATGTCACCCTTTAGTGGGTAGTACGACACCCACTAACTTATTACAGGATTCAGCTATTATTTACATATAATTTTCTATCATATGTTTATGTTAAAACAACAAAAGAATACCAAAGGAGGGGCACCTGAGTGGCTCAGTTGGTTAAGCATCCATTTCTCGGTTTTAGCTCAGGTCATGATCTCAGGGTTGTGGGATCGAGCCCCGGGTTGGGCTTCACACTCAGTGGGAAGTCTGCTTGGGATTCTCTCTCTCTCTTTCTCTCTCTCCCCCTGCCCCTCTCCATCCCCCTTTCTTCTCTCTTTCTCTCTCTCTCTGGAATAAATAAATAAATCTTAAAAAAAAAAAAAGAAGAATAGCAAAGGAATTTTTTTTCAAAAGAAAATCACCTAAAATTTCACCACCAACGTAATCTTGTTTTTTTGTTATATTGTGGCTTTTCTCAATACACATATTTTGCATGGTTGTAATCACAGTGAACATGTCCTTTCATATTCCTTCCTTCTCTTTTGCTTAGCAAAATATCATGACTGTTTTGCCATGATTCCATAATTACTTCAATTTTTTATTGTATCAAAGCACCATGCATTACTAAACCAATTCCCTAATACTGAATACTTAGGTTATTTGCTAACAATTGACTGTGCTGCCCTATGAATAATACAGCGAGGAGCATCCTAGTTCATGGATTTTTTTTTTCCTATTGAATTATTTATTTGAGAATGCATTTCCAGGATTGGAATGACTGGATCAAAGGGAAAGAACATTTTTATAGTGATTCCCATATATTACCACTGTTATCCTAAACAGCTATACCTACTCAACATGTCTCTAACAGCTTATGAGAATCTTATAGTTTTGCACCATCTTTTCTCAGATGAAGTTCACAATCTGAATTCTATTTTTGTGATCAAATATGACCAAAGTAATATGATTTAGCATAATGGACCCTTGCTATATTTTTTCTTACACCAAGATTAAAGAATGCTGTCCAGTCAAAAGCAAAAGTCCTGGGAAGTTCACCATTAACAAGATCTTAAATTAATGATTGACCAGTCAAGAATTAAGCATTCTGAAGGACTGTTCTTGGGAATTTTTATAGAAATAAAGACTAATGGGGACATCCAGCTGGCTCAGTTGGAAGAGAATGCACTTCTTGATCTCGGGGTTGTGAGTTCGAGCTCCATATTGGGTTAGAGATTACTTAAAAATACATTAATTAACTTGAAAAAGGAAATAAAGACTTCTACTAAGGTCAAAGAAAAGAGAAGGCAAGACTCAGATCCCTGGGCGACACAACATTTATTTAGTTATGTAATCATTCAACACACATTTAGTGAGAACTTATTATTTCCTTTGTTAAAGGCAAGTAAGTACCCCCAGTGAGACATTTAAAAGCTGGTGGGAGCCCTGGGGAGGATGCAAAGAACGACAACCCACACGGGGAAGATATGACTAAGGCTGCTGTTGTCTCCTCCACTGTAACATTCATACCAGATGGAACCTGCCCACCTCTCCAATTACAATAGAATCCCCAAATTTTAGCTGGACATAGGGTCAGTCAGAGGAGACCACTCATTTCCCAGCCTTCCCTGTAGATGAGGTGAGACCCTGTGACTAGTTCATGGTCAGTGATATATAAGAGAAATGTTGAGTGGCAACTTCAACAAAATTTATTTTAAAATAGCTAATGCTCATATTTCACCCCTCTTTTCCTCCAACTTCCATTTTGCTACCTGGAATCTGTTGTGAAGACTGGTGCTGTGGCCGACATCTTAGACTTTGAGCAAAGGACCCGCAGTCAGAGAAGTAAGCTAGAAGAAACTATGTCTACTTTTTGTAACATATTCATTATAAGAGAATGAAAGGACTATCTCCGGTATTCTTTTACACAAAAGACAACAACCACAACAATGACTTCTGTTTAAGTCATTGCTAATTGGGGTTCTTTAGTCACATATACTCAACCTCCAGTGATAGGCTTCTATAAACTAGGTCTTGAAGTCTGATAAAGAGTGTGCTAGAAAAAAATGTGGACAAAAGATTCCAGGTATATATAGTCATAAATGGAACAAGGAGGGAGATCCAAAAGGGCAAAGCACTTCCTTGGCAAGAAAGGACATGAGATTTATTAAGACCAAGAAAGATTTGTCTTATTTTATAGAATATGTATTTTAACACCAAATCTTCAGGGATCTTGCTTCCCTGTCTTCTTTATAAAACTCATACTCCTACCTCCTTTAGTAGAATACTCCTAACCACTTCTGATTTAATGTTGCCCAATTTAAATCAATGTGTGCTCAGATAAACTCTAAAAATTTTAAATATGCCTCAGTTTATCTTTTAACAAAGTAAAACCCTGATAGTGTTCTGTGAGATATGAATTGGTGTTCTATAGAACAAAGCAAAACAAAACACAATATTTCCTCTCAAATTACTCTAGAACATGTATGAGAGGAATATCAAACACAGGTGTACCTACCTTTATTTTTTTGTGTTAGTTTTCCTTTAAAAGAAGTGTGGCAAGAATGTCAAGTAGTCACTGGCAGGATGATAGAACACAGACCATGTGACGAGAGGTCCGCCATTGATCCACGGGTGACAGCAGCTGGTGCCACACTCCGCCTTCTATTACTATCACTAGTCTTTGGTCATATCTCATTTTATAATTTTAGCATGTATTTGTGATGATTTTCAACATCAATTGGATATTTGTTTAAAAACCCAATGTTGATAGTTTCTAATTGCAATTTACTTTTTCTTCAGACCCTTTTATGATTTCAGTTAATCCAGTTCTATTTCTCATGAGCTCTAGTGGCTTTCTATCATTACAGTCTATGTTTAAAAGTATTGTATTGCCAAATGAATTTGGGAAATTTAGACCCAAATATGCAAGAACATTTGCGCTTTAGAGAATCCAGCAAGTTTGGGTTCTAATCCAAACTCCATCACTCACCACCTGGTAAAACGAGGTAATATAATTAACCATAACCAGCTATACTTGTCATTCATCAGATCCTAGGCAATCGCAGGAGCAGAGATAGAACACAGAGCCCTTACTGTTAGGTAACTGCAGTCCAGAGGCAGTATTCCTTTCTTCTGACAACAAACTGGAACAACTGGAACAACTGTTTTAGTGTATTTAGTGTATTCTGTTGCATATTCAAGAAGCAGTGATAAAGTTATGAATTTAGGATAGATTATATCACTGTTCCTTTTCCTATAAAAGGATTAATGAATTCCACCCACTGCCACATAACATGCCTCGTACAAAAGAGGTGACTATCTCTCCCCTATTGACATTGGTCTTGGCCATGTGCTTTGTTTGGCCATTGGCATGTGGGGGGACATTGCATGTGCCATGGGCAAACAGAAGCTTTAACAGTGGTTTTGCCAACTCCCTATTCTTTTCCCTTTGCCGCAATGTCCTAGAGGGGACAGCTCCATCAGCATGGAACAAAAGGGATACTTGAAGTAAACATGCATCTGATCCATCTTCTCACATGTTAAGAACATAAAAATCAAACTCTGTTTATTTTTTGTTGTCGTAAGCCACAGAGATTTTATAGTTATCCATTACTAGACCAAAGCTGGATAATTTAGAACACAAAACCAAAAGTGGTAAGTGATCTGCTCAGGTTTGTACAATGAGGTAGCTCTTTTGACCTCCAGTCCAAAACCATGGCAGTATCCTCTCAGTCCAGTAGTCTCTCAATAGTTATTTATTTATTTATTTATTATTTATTTATTTGACACAAGGAGGCAGAGAGGCAGGCAGAGAGAGAGGAGAAAGCAGGTTCCCCGCTGAGAAGGGAACCCAATGCGGGGCTCGATCCCAGGACCCCGAGATCATGACCTGAGCCAAAGGCAGAGGCTTTAACCCACTGAGCCACCCAGGCGCCCCTCAATATTTCTTAAATGACAAATGTAAATATCTACATGGCATATTTTACTGAGATATTTAGAACATCCCCAAAAGCAATTTACTGAATGGCTACAGCTTTGTCCAATTAATTTTTCCTTAGATGCTGAGGGCAACTGACAGACTACTAATAACCCATGAAACTTTCACTCATTGTGGTCATTACTGACCATACTAACCAGGAGCCATCCCTCCTCATGTGAACTGGGTGGCATGGAGTTCGGGATTGAGTGGGGTTTGTCCTTTTTCATCTGTTCTTGTTGGCCTGGTCATCTTCAAGTTCCTGTTATCTGGGCTGAGATAGAGGATTCTAGCAACAGCTCCATTGTATAATCTTATCTTAGGAACATAAGGGCTTTTTCACACTTGGTTTCCACACTTGATTTTATTTGCCTTTAAAAGTGATGGCGAATTCTGTCAACACTTTACACCTGTTTTGTGTCCTCTATCCAGGAGTTTCAAGAAGCTCATTCTACTATGGGCCTACTTCATGTCACTGTTTCACTTAATCCTATAGGTCCTTCCAGCCAGAAGTACTGTCAAAATTTATGTCCTCAATAAATCTGAAATTAAACTATAATAAATTTGAAGTTAAACTAATAAATTTGACTTTAAAACTAGAACCTTCCATCTATGCATTATGCTATCCTTTGGACCCTTATACCCATTTAAACTATATGACATAGATTTTCTATAGCCAACTCAATATCTGTTCTGTATTCACTCTCAGGTGATTCTTGGTCTTGCCATCATATTAGACTCTTAAAATTTGAATGTGGAACTCAAACCAAGTAATTTACTACCTAGTGCTATGGACCTTTAAAGGCATTCAGTATATGCTGAATTATACTAATGATGATTAATTAGGCTTGCTTCACAGGCAGTTACTTCTCTTATTTAATTCAAGGTTGGAATCTTGAATTTGGGAAAGTTGGAAGATATACAGATAATATAAAGTGAAAGGTATTTTTGGTTGAGTAATCATTGTAGACTACCAATCTGAGCCATTCATTTCATAGATAGATTCAGTTTTTATTTCAAACTATCAAAGATTTTATTTTAGTTTTCCTGACTATGTTGAAAGATAATCCATTGATCTATATCTGATGCTGTACACCAAGATAAACTACAAAGCGATCAGAGATTTAAATATAAAAAATTAAAACATTGAATATTTAGAAGAAAAAGAGAATCCTTTTTAACCTTGGAGTGCTGAAGGCTTTTCTAAAGATGAGTCAAAATTTAGAGGCCATGAAAGAAAAAATTGGTAAGTCCAGAAACATTTAAAAGAACTTTCAAAACATTCACTTACACACACACACACACACACACACACACACACACACAAGCAGTACATAACTGAAAAAAATAATTTTTCAACTTAAACTGCAAAATGCTAATTTTCCTAATATGTAAAGAGCTATCGAAAATCAATAATAAAAAGAATGACAGCAAAAGTGGGAAAATTTTATGAAGAGAGTATTTAAAAAGTGGAAAAGTAAGTGAGTCATACATAATAAAGAGACACTGACCTCACTCATTCTAAGAGTGACAAAAATTAAAATTAAACTTAGATATTATTTTCCATCTAGAAGACTGGCAAAATCTCAAAGATTTAAAAATATGCCTTTGGGGAAACAGCCAGTCTCTGCTGTTACAAATGTAAATTTGGAAGTCCCTATGGAAAAGATTTGTCAATATTAACAAACTAATAAGTGTACACAGAAATTATCTCAATAATTCTACTTTTGAGGATTTATTTGACCTATATACTTGCTTATTTCCAAAATGACATTTCTATAAACATATTCATTGAATCATTATTTACAATAGCAAAATACTATCGGAAAAAACCTAAATGTTTACCAATATAAGGCTGGTTACATTAATTATGGTATATCCTTACAACCAAATGTTCTGTAGCTATAAAAGAGAATGAGAAAACTCTTAATGCACAATATAAAGGAATATTGTTTAGTGAAAAAAAGATAGCAATGGGGGGGGCAGGAAGGTAAGGAATAAGGATAGGAGAATTACCTCTGAATAGTTTTTATACCCTTCTGTCTATGGCCATATCACTCTGAACCCACCCAATCTCATCTGATCTCAGAAGTTTTTATACCTCCCGGTTTTTAGAACCATGAAATAATATTACCTCATCAAAAAATTTTAGTAACAAAAGAAGAGATCATTTAAAGGGTCAGTGGAGTTAAACAGAATAGGAAATCAAGTTAGTTAAGTTAGTTTTCAAAGTCTACTTGAGATTAGTATAAGTAGAACCTTAGATATTTTTATTCTTTTTTTTTTTCCTTTTTAAAACTCACTCTGGAGAAATGGTGTGGGCTAAATCAATATAGAATCTCATGTTTCCAAGCAAAATCCCAATGAAGCATGTTCTAACACATTTGAAATATATAATCCATGAGCACTATTTCCTGGCACCTTCTTAAAGGAAGTACGTGAGAAGAATTTGGGGATATAGCAATTTATATTTTGGTATTCTGATACATTTCCTATGGTGTCTGAAGAAATAATGGCAGATTGCATTCCTTTGTTTTGGCAAAAGCCATACTGGTTAAACTATTTCCAACCATATGTTTTCACAGTTGATGGCTATATAGAAGGAGGGTAGTGTTGTGTTTCTTTGAAAATTATTGCAGATCCACGACACAAAATATTTTAATCACTAGGAGTATGGTTTTTTCCTCATCAGATCACTACCGAGGCACCTTCTAGGAGGAACTATTAAGTGAAAAGTGGGGGTGGGGGGAAAGCCTGGCAATAAATGTTCTTTGAATAAGTGAACAAGTAGAATAGACAGTCTATAAGCCTTGATTCTCTACCTATGCAAGGCAAACTTATAGGCACAAAGAGAAATAGGGGAATAGAATGATTCCTTCTTAAAAGAGCTTAAATTTAATACAGTAAATAAGATATACAGTTCATCAAAACACCAAACGGAATATAGTAAGTCATTAAGAAGCAGATTCGTGGACCACAGAGAAATCACCTCCTCCTGGACAGTTGCAATGTCAAGAAACAGCAAGAAATGAAAACCAGACGTTTTTGAGCACTTCACCACTGTGTGCGGAGGAGAGACCTTCTGAGGACTAAGGAAGATAAGACAGTTTTGCATCGCCCACACAAAATAGCCCAGGACTTCTTTGGGGCGGTCCAGTTTCAACGACGGTCTATCTCTATTTCAAACTACAAATTACTCTCAGTAAGCAAGTTTCTCATAAATAGATTAGCATGAGAGAGTCACCTCCAAGCCTAATCAACCCTGTGTGAACAGAAACCATCACATTTCAGAGCCTGCTGAGACGAGCGCCAGGCACAAGGCCTGCTGGGACCCCAGGGAAATGGGGGCACCGAGCGGCTCAGTGAGAAACGAACAGGCTGCCACTCTCAGCCACCTCCTCAACAACACCCCTTCATCTGATAGCAAATTTTAATACTTTTGGAAACCAAAACTTGGTGAGCCAACAAATATGAAAAAAGGAAAATTTTTTTCCGAAGCCAATGCATGCTTTTACAACAATGTGAGCAAGGCTGTTACAACAAGTCCCAGGGCAGACACTCTAAAATATTTGCCAAGAGACTGTCCAAATTAAAAACACGATCCGGCAAAACTTCATTTTTACAGCCAATCATTAAATATGGATAACTAGCTTCAGGTTGTTTGAGGGTTTGGGGGGGCGGGGGGTTTGTTTGTTCTGTCTTGTTTTCATCAGCACATATAACCTCATATATAAGTAGAGCTTAAACAGAAATTTCACAAATTTCTATGACTGCGAAACACTTCTAAAATTGTAATAAAGTGAATTAGGAATTAACAAAGAAATTAATTCTCGGATTAAAGCAGAATGCAACCCAAAAAGTCTGAATTCACTTTTAAAGTAAAATGCATCACTTTGTGTCCCTTGTAATCTCATTTCTAACCGGAGCATCATTCATATGGGCACTTTTGACATTTATCTCCTAGTACTGGCCTTCTTATCTTTGAACATGTCTGGAGGACACCAGGGGCGATAGCGACATTCTCCTGCGGGGACGGAGTCTTCTCCAGAGAGCCTGCTCTCCTTCCCTCCCTGTGCCTTCGTCTCCCTGCCATCCCTCTGCTCTCACTCCATTCACAACACCCTTGCAGTGGCAGAGTTATGAATCCTCGAACGACACTTAAAATTTTTTAGCAATGGTTTTATTATTTGGTCTCTGATTATACGCCCTGCTCAGAGTTACACTTTCATTAAACAGTAAAGGTTACCAAAGTTCAACATGTGTTCAGCATTATTTTAAAAGGCATTACTCTCTGGAAAGCTGCAGAGAAAATGTAATGCTGCAAACCTAGGAGCTAGCGACCAAAAGCTCCATGGATTTGCTGCTTTCTTGCGATAGAAATCTTCACTTTCTTACAGCAGGTGTATTTCCTCCTGGTTTTGGTTAGATCAGCTTAAAATAGGAAAGGACCCACGACACTACAACCAAAAGCAAATTTCAGTTATAACCTGAGCACTGTACTTATGCAAGATGTGATCTCTGCCCTCCAAGGAGGCAGACAACATTAAAATGCCTTCATCCTAAAAGATTAGAGAAAATCCTAGAGTGGAGCTGGGAGGATTCTCAACCCTTAAGAATGTTTACAGGAAGGAAGTTTTGATACTAAGGTCTAATATGAAACAGGGAATCCATTTTCATTCTGGCCCTAATATAGTTTTGTGTTTTTTTGTTTTTCTTTGTTTTGTTTTGTTTTTATCTTTAACTGTGCCACCCTGCTATAGTCTCTTCGTTTAGCCAGAGGCAAATCACTAAGTGACTTAAACTCACTCTATCCTTCCACTGGCTGTACCAATCCCCGGCCAGAGAGTGAGTGAATGTGTGTGTGTGTGTGTGTGTGTGTGTGTGTGTGTGTGTGTGTGTGTGTGTGTCCCTCTTCCTCCCTCCTCAACTTTTCTCCTTGTTTTAATAATACTTAGTTACCCCAAAGTGTTGCTGGAAGAATTCATAAGTATGCTAAGTGCTTTGAAGATGAAAAGCAATATATAAATGCTTAAGTATTACTATAAAATTTCAAGTAAATGAGCTCATAGCATGTGATTTAAATGGAATGCATGTGAATACACAATCCACAGATAACCAAACAACTAAAGAAGCTTCAGCTAAGACTCATAACCCACATGACACTAAGCCTTTAATATCACAGAATGTTTTCAGAGCTAATAAGCTCTCAGAGATCATTTAGTACAAGTCCTTTATTTTACAGATGGAGAAAAGGGGAAGTCACAAATGACCAGTCCAAGGCACAGGCATGGATCAGAACAGGCAAGAAAACAAGTTTTTTAATATGTCTTATACTACCAATATGTCTTATACCACTCCATGCTACCTACAAGACATCATATATATGGAAGAAAATAGCATGTTCAAATATTCAAATTTCACTAGTATGTTGAAACATCGATATTTGTTGCCACACATCTGGATATTGGTAAATACACTGATTTAAGATTGAATTCTTTCTCATCAGAATAAGTGTCCTCCTATAAACGTATCTTGACTCTTATTTTTTTTTAAAGATTTTTTTATTTATTCATTTAACACAGAGAGAGAGATTACAAGTAGACAGAGAGGCAGGCAGAGAGAGAGGAGAGAGGAGGAAGCAGGCTCCCTGCTGTGCAGAGAGCCCGATGTGGGCCTTGCTCCCAGGACCCTGAGATCATGACCTGAGCTGAAGGCAAAGGCTTTAACCCACTGAGCCACCCAGGCGCCCTCTTGACTCTTATTTGTATATTTGAAGCTATTTTCCTGTTACGAGAGTAGTCGCGAAGATTTATACCTGCATCTGTATTATGTTCTATTGATCCTCAAAAAATACTCAATGGCTGCTCTGCAAAATAGGTAAATGTGGATGGGTGAGGCGATGAGAATATCTTCAATGGATCCCAACAACAACAACTGTGGGAGCTGGCAAGAATGCGTCAATGACCATTGACACCAGTCCCTAAACTGACAGCTGTTCTTTAGCAAACTTCTTAAATGAGACTCTCTGTGCTACTTTGGAATTATATCTTTTAAAAGAGACATGTCAAAGTATCTATTAACAGGGTAATAATACCCAGCACCATTTGGAATGTCACATAACCAGTGAGTTCTGGCCCTGGATGCTGGTAAGGAATTCATCTTATTACCAACCCAGTAGATCTGTTTTGGTTTAATGAGGCTGCCTTAAATTCTCTTCAAGTAAATTGGGGCCCTCAAAGGTTTAGTGGGCATCGGAATTACATGGAGGGGCTTGTTAAAACAGATTTCTGGCTTCATTCCCGCAGTTTGTGATTCAGTAGAGCTGGGGTGGGTCATCTGAAATATGCCGATTTGGGGTCGGCAAACCTACATGCATTTCCAACAAGTTTCCAGATGATGATGATGTGATTTGGGACCACAGTTTGAGAAACAGTAGATTAAAGAAAAAACATGCAAATAGGAATCCACAAAGTTTTGGCTCCACTTTTGATTAGCTGCCTGGGTAGAAATTTGCTCTGAGTGCAATGGGGAGTTGGTAATTAACCAGGTAAAATTAGTCCCTGAAGGCTGGAGTTCACAGACTAGGAAAGCCAAATCTGGCTCACAGGTGTTTGTTTAGCTCACATAGTATTCCTTTTAATTGAATTTGGGGTCAACATTTAAATTCATGATATCCTCTATAAATATCCAAGTCCTGGTTTTTCTCAGTAAATCAACTGTCCCGCTCAGGGTGGTGCAGCTGATGCCGCTGTTAGGGCGCCATGTCTGGGGATCTCAGTCTCCAGCTGAACGGCTTCATTTGCTTCCACTGACTACTGCTCTTGCCTTTGTGTTCCCGGGCAGATCGTAAGTCTAAACATGTCAACCTTCCGAATAATTTTTTCGGTTTAGTTATCGACTATACATGGCTTTATTAAATAAAATAGAGATGTCATCACTCATTCCATTTCACTGTATTCTGTTCGAAATCTATACACATAAGGAAGAACAAAATAAAATCTCACATCATTGGCTAGTATCCCTAGGATTGGCCAAGCAATTTTCCATTTTTACTTCCTTTTAGAATAGCTAAATATTATAACACTTAAGATTCAAAGCAATTTAGAAATAAAAAAAGCTTAGAGAGATATATATTATTTATCAAAATTATATTTAAGAAATATATGAATAATGAAATTTTGATAAATAATAATTTTGAAACGAATATTTGAATTTGAATTTGAAATGAATAATTTTGATAAATACTAAAATACATTTTCTTTATCTTTTTAAAATAATTCATTTCTCTGTGTATGTGCTGTTTGAATTTTGCTACTTAAATCTTCTCACTCAAATTTTCTTACCTTTATTTAACTTAAAAATGTGATCTATTGTGTATACTCTTCAAGATTGTTCAAATCCATTTCGGAATGAAACAATACTAAATTAAATATTCACATTATTCCTCACACACTTATAATGAACTTTTTTGGGAGAGCAGTTCAAGATCTACATGAGTTTACAATGGTTCCGATGTAACTGACCCAACCTGAGTCCGCTGGCTGGTGAGTCACAGACAGAAACCACACCAGTTGAGTGGTCACACAAAGGACACTTTATTAGCAGCAAATGAGGAGATCACGGGGAGTAACTCCCAAAGCCGTGACTCCAGGAACACGGGTGAGTGGGTTCCTCTTATTTAGGGTTGGGATGAATATTTAGATCGGGAGCCCTGTCTTCACACGTAGAGAGAGGGATGAGGTGGCACGTGCACGTTAAGGAAACATGCCCCCTACACCCTGTCTGTTATGTAAAGGAGGCTTGAGCTCCTCCTTGGGCTTGGATTTTAGTATTATGACGAGGTGAACGCAACTGTCGGTCATTCCATGGGTCACTCAGTGATTCATCTGTGGAGGTATAAGTTAGGGGTTAAGTTCAAACTGGTCTGGGTGGTGTTGGCTCCCAGAGCTCTTCCGGCAGGCAGTTGTGATTGCCGGAGGGCTAGTTTCGGTTTCCATCACAGACCTATGCCTGAGTTTTTCGCCTGAGTTAAGAGATAAACTGGAAACAAGAGCTTAAAGAAAAATGCAGGACAAAGTTCAGTGACAAACAGGTACATACTAAATTAGATCTTGGAGTCTACCTGAGACACCATGACCAGCATCACCTGGAAACTCACTAGAAACGCAACTATTGGATCTCATCCCAGAAATCCCAAGAAGGGGGGTCCAGAAATTTGGATTTTCCCAGATCCCTGGGTAATTTGGATGCACGTTAACGGCTGAGAGCCACCACTTGAAGACATCAAATAGATAATTGAGCTTGTACACAGCGTCAAGTGTAAAGTGAAACGACTTTGTGAAAGTGATTCCTAAATAATTTTAAAGTACACTTTTTTGGTCAATGTTGTTCTTCTCTTTTCAGAACATAGAGATTTTTCTTTTTCATTTTTCTGAAGGAACTTTTATATTTTAGAATCTGCTTCCATCCTAGCTTTGAGAACTGTAAAGCATATTTTATTTTCGACTGATAGAGGAGGCCACAATGCTAGTGAAAAAGGCCGGAAAGTAAGACTACACTGTCATTTTGCTTCATCCATTGTCAGTATTCTTAAAATGTCAAATGTCTAGGACCATTTAGGCAACTGAGCTAAAGTAGTCTCCACCTTTTCAATACTTCTCACCACTGGCATGAAGATATCCAGGATGAGTCAAGCGATTCCTAACCATGGATGCTTTCAAGTCACTGGGGAGCTTTTAGAAAATATCCTGGCCTAAGTTTCATTCTGAGAGATCTTGTTTGGGCTTGTCTTAGATGGGACTGGGGCCACTGGTCTTCTTTTACAAGTCCCTCAGGTGATTCTCCTGTGCAGCTGAGGCTGAGAAGCCCTACGTACACCCTCCCCAGCACTGACAATGACATAAAAACCAAATTTCAGAACTCAGCCCTTCTTTCCCCGTGGATTTTGATGCTACCTCTCCTGACATTTGAATAGCTAGGTCTAGTCACTAAAAATCCTTAAATAAGTATCAACTGAAATGGCCTAAACACAGTCACTCTGTTTATACCAAGCCAAGATAAGAATTTGTGTAAATAATTCAGGTTTCCAAACGCTTTTACCAGATAATTAAGACCAAATTACTTTTTCTTTGGCCTGAAATTCTGGATAATTGGCTTAACTCTCCACAGGGCTCTTGGGTGTAGACACAGCCCATAGTGAAAATAGTGCCTTCAGTTGTTTGCTTGACCTCAGAAGAGGAGGAGGAGGAGGAGGAGGAGGAGGAGGAGGAGGAGGAGGAGGTGGTAATCAGTCCTTAATTTTACTTTGTGGGTGGAGTGTTGATACAACCAAATCCAAATGCCTCAGTCTTTGGCTGGATTGTTACTTCTGAAAACATTAAATTTGGATCAGAATTCAGAAACAAAATATTAATTCCTTCTCTCCATCCCCCTCACAACTCTCCTATTTATTTATTTATTTATTTATTTATTTATTTAATTTATGCAGCTCCTGGTAATTTTGTGATGATGCCCTCTTCCTACTATTTTTCTCATGGCAAGCTAAAGGATCTTTGATTTTTGACCTTTTGATATAAAAACAAGCATTACAGCCATGCTTTTGTGGGGTTTTTTTCTTTAATTTAGGGAAGTGGCAAGAATGTGTGAAACAATCACAAAGTTCACATTTCCTCTTAAAAACAAATGAAAAGGGCAACTCACCAGAGTTCCTCACTGTCTTCAGGGACATTTTCTTTAAAATGAACCAGAGAAAGAGAGAGGGGCAAGAAAACTTAGAAAATATTTAATTCTATCATATCCACAAAGACCATGACGTCAGGAAGATCCAACATTTATTTTCAAAGTCTCAGCAGAACTGCTCTACTGCGTGTAGCAGCATAAAGATCTGAGAAGGAATCTTAGTTCCATCCACAAACTAATTACTTAACTTCCCTAAACTTTGTTTTGTCTTCTGTAAAATGATATCACAGTATTCTTATGTAGATTAAATTAGATCATATATAAAAAGCTTTTGACCAGTGCCTGCCAAGGAGTATAGAGTAAATGAGTGGTAACTCATCCTTATCATCAATTTAGGTAGATTCCCTGAGGGCTGGCATGGCTCCGCTTCTCAAGCTCTTCTTACCAACCTGGGATATTAAACAATCAAGAGAAAGGTATGTGAACTGTTTCCACAGCAGATAAGGTTAAAAGAACAAGGAGAGAACTAGCAAATTCAAAGACCACAGGGTATTCAAGGACTGCCTAAGCAGGCTTTCTATAATGTAGCATTCACTTTGGAGAAAGGACCTGTACATAGTCGGCAAGCAATGCAATGAATCAGTTAATTCCTTTGCGTTAAGAAGAAGCCAAGGGAGGGGCGCCTGGGTGGCTCAGTCGGTTAAGCCGCTGCCTTCGGCTCAGGTCATGATCCCAGCATCCTGGGATCGAGCCCCGCATCAGGCTCCAGCTGAGCTAGGAGCCTGCTTCTCCCTCTCCCTCTGCTTGCTGCTCTATCTACTTGTGCTCTCTCTGTATCTCTCTGTGAAATAAATAAATAAAATCTTAAAAAAGAAGAAGAAGAAGAAGAAACCAAGGGAGGGGCACCTGGGTGGCTCAGGTGTTAAGTGTCTGCCTTTGGCTCAGGTCATGATGCCAGGGTCCTAGGATCAAGCCCCACATCGGGCACCCTGTTCAGCGGGAAGCCTGCTTCTCTTTCTGCCACTCCCCCTGCCTGTGTCCCCTCTCTCGCGGTCTCTCTCTCTGTCCAATAAGAAGCGAAGGAGGGAAGGAAGGGAGGAAGGAAAGGAAGAAAAGAAAGGAAGAAAAGAAAGGAAGGAAGAAAAGAAAGGAAGAAAAGAAAAGGAAGAAAAAAGAAAGGAAGGAAGGAAGGAAGGAAGGAAGGAAGGAAGGAAGGAAGGAAGGAAGGAAGAAACAAGAAACCAAAGGAGCATCTTCCGTGCTGACTCTTCCTGGATTCCGGAATGATGGCACAAGTCTTAACTTGCAGCAGGTAGTAAACAGCAAGCCCACCAGGCCTGCGGACACCTTCCCAGGCGCCATGATCTCTTGGAGAAGTCAGCCCCTAGCTGACTTGTTGACCGGGAGCCTCGGTGGACCACCCTGACCAGCAGCAACCCCACTTCCGGCTGCACTGGGATTCCTCCCCAGGGGTTTGCATTCCAAGCCTGGCCGGATTTTCCCTCCCAGGCACTCCCCCAGGCTCACAGCCTGAGGAATTCTATGGCTGTAAGAAGACGCTCCAAGAGGATTGAGGATGGGAACTATTTTAACTCACAAACAAATCTAAAGGGGGGATGTGGCTGTGTACTCCCAGATGAAAGAGACTTAGGCCTGTGAATCACTCAAAATAGCAGGAAATCAGACAAGAAGGGCCTTGTCCCAGAGTCACAGCCTCACTCAGAAATTAAAATAGGTCTGACCTTTGTCTACGGGATCATGTTGTCGCAGTCATATTTAGCTGCTCCCGCTGGGGACTTCTGAAACCCTCCATCTGCATGTGGGGAAACCGCATCTCTGGGTCAGGAGGTGGTCTCTCCCTGAGCACAGAGGAGCCACTTATTCAGGGTGGCACTTAGCTGGAGCTCGTGGCTTCCAAACCAAGAAAATGGAGTTCACTGAAATTCCAATTTTCTCTTTTTCCTGCTCAAATTAAGTTAGAAACGGTAAAATATGACAGAGAAATTGAGGTTCTCCAGCCAACACTGAAGTTACGTTACTGTCATCCATGTATTCACTTATCTCTGAGGGAAACTGCAAAGAGCAAATCTCTTTGTGTGGCTTCTCTACTTTGAAAGCCAACTGTTGTGGTGTTTGGGGACTTTGGGGTATAGTTTTGTTAAGCAGGATCAACAGAATAGAAGGCAAGCCATTTATATCCAGCAGGCCCTTAGGTCAGAAAAAAAGAACCCTGTTTTCTACTTCTATCCCTGCCAATGAGTCAATGCCACAAATTCAAATTCTTTCTCTGTGCCTCAGTTTCACCTTCTATAAAGTGGGGATAATAATACCCATTCCTCCCTACTTTCTTAGTATATTGTAAGTAGCAATTATTGCACATGTGAGCCCTGGGGAGGAAAGGCTTAGATCAAAGCATCATTATTGCTCTCAATTCTCAGCAAATAGTCTCCATGGTAATCATAGCTTTCTTTTACTAAGAACCCCTGCCACCTCTGGCCTGGTAACCTCAATGTCAAAAGATGAACATCACATTACATCTTTCGAAGACCTCTGTTCTTTAAAACTTTGCTCTTACTTCACATAACATCTACTTTTGCTTAGAGTCACTTACTTCATTTTGCCAAAAATAATTTTGTGTGAGAAACCTCAACTAAGATACAACAAGAACAAAAGTGAACATTCTGACCATTAAATATGATAGAGATGAGTTTGAGATGTAAACTCTCAATCTCAGAGCATAACCGTCCCATGAGAGAGTCGTGCTCATTGCCTTTTCTGATTTGCTGTTCTGTTGGTCTTTTGACCTGGAAAGACTAAGGTGGCACCCCTCAACTCCGTGTCCTACCCGAACCCCTCCCACTACGAAGCATCCAAACTTGCCATTCATGCCATCAGATTATGTTACGCCCCCCAAACAGCTCTTTTTTATATAATATTCAGAGTCACATATAACAATTAAACTTGGAATTCTACTTTTAAAATTATCTTTATTGTGGTAAAATACACATAATTATTTTCCCCATGTGGTTTTCTGGGATTAAGGTACATAACTTTTATCAGATTTTCTCTCTCTCTCTCTCTTTCTCTCTTTTTCTTTGATTTTGGTAAAACACACCGAGCATTAGATTTATGGTCTTAGCCATTTTTAAGGATATAGTTCAGTAGTGTTAAATATAATCACATCGTTGTACAAGAGCTAAATTGTATGTTAACCATTTTCAAGTGTATAGTCCAGTGGCATTAAGTATGTTCATATGGTTATACAATCATCACCACCATCCATCTCTAAAAGTTTTTCATCTTCCCAAACTGAAATTTTATATCCATTAAATAACATCTCTCCATTTCCTTCTTCCCCCAGTTCCTGGCAATCACCATTCTACTTTCTGTCTCTATGAATTGACTGCTTTAAGTATCTTATATAAATGAAATTTCATAATATTTGTCCTTTTGTAACTGTCTTACTTCACTTAATGTAGTGTCCTCAAGGTTCATCCATAGTGTAGCATATGTCAGAATGTCCTTCCTTGTTAAGGTTGTCTAATATTTCATTGCATGTTTTTATTTCATTCTGTTTGTCCATTTGTCCATCAATGGATACTTGACAGCTTCCACCTCTTGGTTATTAAGAATAAAACAGCTACATACATGGGTGTTCATATCTCCTCGCGACCCTGCTTTCAGTTCTTTTGCGTATATGCCCAGAAGTGGAATTCCTGAATCATAATTTTTTTTGAGGACACACCATACTGTTTTCTGTAGTGGGTGCATCATTTTACTTTCTCACCAACAGTGCCCAAGCATTCTGATTTCTCCACATGCTTGTCAACACTTGTTATTTTCTGATTTTGCTCTTTTTTTTATAGTAGCCATCTTAATGGGTATGTTGAAATTTTATTTTTGACAAGAGGGGCTAAGATCAAACATGATACAGGGAATGCTCATATATTTATATGAGACTTCTCTTAATAAAGCAGAAAGGCTAAGGACCATCTTTTTTTTTTTTTAAGATTTTATTTATTTATTTATTTGACACAGAGAGATTGCAAGTAGGCAGAGAGGCAGGCAGAGAGAGAGGAGGAAGCAGGCTCCCTGCTGAGTAGGGAGCCCGACGTGGGGCTCAATCTCAGGACCCTGAGATCACGACCTGAGGCTTTAACCCACTGAGCCACCAGGCACCCTGGCTAAGGACCATCTTAAAGAATTGTAGTTCTTGGTTACCCTCACTCCAGCTGGAGGGGAAGTGCATCAAATGCCCACAAAGGACGGTGGGGGTTTCCCTGCCAACTCTCAAGTCAGAGAGAGCAAACAGAACCTGAGAGTAGAAGAAAGTCAGAGAGAATTGAACGCTGAATCCTCCCTACTTGCACCACGCACGGAGCATACAAATCTTCTGGTGACCCTGAGATGCACTTCAGCGCTTCACTGTTTTGCACACTTTTCGCTATGGTGTTGCCTGACAGAAGCAGATAAGCCCTAGGAGGAAGAATGGGAGGGGTCTTCTCAGGAACTGGGCAACAGAAAGGGGAAAACCTGTATGGCTAACCCTGGTCAAAGGTAGAAATTAAAAGAATAAGATGGGAAGTTAAGCCTAGAAAAACTGACTTCCTTCTGCTCTTCCACCGCCAGTCCAAGATGATCACCAACAGAACGTAACATCAGTTCTTTGTTCTCCTGCTCACTTCCCTTTCTAAATTGCTGATGTCCTCCTTCTGTCGCTGGGGCCTAATGCTTGGCCTGCTATGCTCTGACTGACCGCAGACCCCTTCTACGAGATTTCACCCATCCTCCACCCTCTCTTTCACTTAGACATCCAAAAAATATTTATTGGATACCTACAAATGGTTGAAGTCAATCCATAGTGGATAACTTGAGACTTTTAACAGTTTTTTCCCTAAAATTGTGTTCAAAGCAAAATTAAGCTCTTCTCCACTGATGTACCAAGCAAAGGGCAATGGCAGTGGTTTGTCCCAAGTACAAGCTATTCATCATTGTCTGGAGAGAATTTTAAAAATTAAAAATAAGAAGAAGAATTTTAAATAATAAACTAAAATAAATGATGAACTCAAAGGCATGTGGCTTTTTATTTTCCCCATGCTCTGTCAACCCTAAACAATGTCAGGGATAAAATAGTCCTCCCACTCAAAATATTGTGTGGGTCCAAGTTCTAAATGATTGCTGTGGTTATTGATGAGTTTCAATGATACGTATGCAGTCTTCAAATATGTAAAGAATATACTATTCTTTAATAAACATTATAATCTATGTAGAAATTAAATCAAAGAGCTCCGATTTGTACACCCAGGGACTCAGCTGCCCACATTTGTTTTTAGAGTAAGTTCAAAAATAGTTTGGAATCCTTTGAGCTTGCCTGAGGGGTGGTCAGTGTCACCACCCCTGGGGTATTTCGGCTTCATATGTTTAAAACAATAGATTTTTCCAAAAAACAAACAAACAATAATTATGAAGAGAAGGAAAACCTGAGTCACTTCAATTCTGCCTCTAGAAGTAATGGGACAAAACATTTTCTCTCTTCCCAAGAAATCATTCGTGTATTATATACTAACTTACATACATAGAGCTAAAAATTTTTGTTGTGTAATATTTTTTATTTTGATTATTTGTTTGCATGATTATGTATATTACATTTTGTTATCTATGTTTCTTTTCTGACTGCTATTAGTCATTTTGTATCCCAATTGTTCTGAAGCACATTTTTTATCTGGGGAAATTAAAAGTGATGAGTGCTGGGTGTCAGAAATACTAGATACGTGACTGCTCTCACTACTTTTTTCTAATTGGTACATGATTCACTATTCAATTATCTAACAAAGCATCTGATGTCTGCCAGGCACCAGACTCAGCCAGTGATATAAAGGAACCAATAAAACACAGATCAAGCCTTGAGGTCAGTGTCTCTGGGATATAGCAAATTGGAAAGGCCCTTGGTTATAGCTAGAATATGAGGCCTAACTGAACATACTGTTACAAGTCTAACTTAATGGACAAAAAATTCTAGAAACCTCAGAACCAAATTGACCAGGTCCCTTATTTCATTCGTTTACCCATAAATGAGAGGCCTGGTGCATACCTAAAAAAAGGGGCCTGGTGTTTTTTACACCTACCTAAAAAGATACTTGTGAACCTTTTCTAATCCAGTTCTGTGGATATGTTCAAGAAGTACCCGCTATCATAATATCCCTTTATGCTGTGTCAATAAATGTGCAATAAATAACACAGGCTTATGCAAATCAAATGCGAACGGAGCCAGTTCTCCCTAATTATTTTCAGTATTCTGTGTTGAAAGGTGGAAAGGTATAGATGAAGAGCTTCTTTTTGTTCTTGCTAGCTCAATGATCAGGGAGCCTGAAAGAGGGAACAAGCATGAAATTAAAAACTTAAAGGGAACACAGGGCCAGAGGAAGTTTTCGATATATTTTTATTTTTTCCATGCAACTCGCACACACACACAGGTGCGCATATTCATAAACCCCTCACTCCTTATGGAAACCAGAATTCCCTCAATTCTTTGAGGAAAAAAAAAATTATTGGGGCACCTGGGTGGCTCCATTGGTTAAGGGCCTGCCTTCGGTTTCTGGAGTCCCCAGAGGGAGCCCCACTTTGAGCTCCCTGCTCAATGGGGAGTCTGCTTCTCCCTCTCCCTCTGTTCCTCCCCGCCGCTCATGCTCTTGTGCTCTCTCTCTCTCTGTGTCTTTCTCTCAAATAAATAAAATCTTTTAAAAATTTTTTTTAATCATTCAACTGAATCTGAAATACAAGAGGGCTGATTACTGCTGAACAACTAAGGCCCAAATATTTTCTCTTCAAAATGCTTTTCTGTAGCTGTGATTGATTGACCTGAGACTCCATATGTTTTTTTTTTTTTTTCTTTTTCCTTAACGGACTTTGGCAGAGTTCCATTTCCTCCCAAACAGAACACCTTGCACCCTTCTGTGAGAAACTATATAGGGGGTCCAAGGGCTAATGAATGAAATTGAGCGAAAAAGATTTTAGGTTGAAAATTGGGGAAAAAATATACCTGCAGCAGGTACCATTATTCTGTAGAATAATCTCCCAGGGGAATCGGTAATGGCCCCATCACTCGAGTAATTCTAAACGAGCACAGAAAAATATTTGAGAGTATTTTATGAGGAAACAGCATGTATTGGAAAAGAAGAGAGAAAATGACCTAATTTTCCGTCTGTAATTTTCATGATTCTGCCTTGAATGGCCTCTTCACACATAATATCGGACAATTGGGGTATGCGAAACTAAAAAACACAAAAATGATCTTTGGCCAACTCTTCGAGGCAAGAGTTAAAGAACTTTAAAAAGGCATCTTGGGGCACCTGGGTGGCTCAGTGGGCTAAAGCCTCTGCCTTTGGCTCAGGTCATGATCTCAGGGTCCTGGGATCGAGCCCCGTATCGGGCTCTCTGCTCGGCTGGGAGCCTGTTTCCTCCTCTCTTTCTGTCTGCCTCTCTGCCTACTTGTGATCTCTCTCTCTCTGTCAAATAAATAAATAAAATCTTTAAAAAAAAAAGGAAACAGTCTTGACAATAAAGATCAGACGTCAAGTTATGATAAAGTACTCATACTTCTTTATACACATTTATATACTTCTTCAGTGTGTGAGAGTTATTCTAAGATCAAGATTCAAATGTGTTTCCCCAGACTAGTCACTGTTTCAACATTTCTGTCACTGCAGCTGATCCTGATACACTTCCCGTTAGGAGTCAAATCCCATTTTTTAAAAAACTGAGACAGGAAATACCGCACGGTGCTGGAATACATATGAAAATCAGAACACTTTCAAAGATGTAATACAGGAACTCGACCAGAGAATATTTAAATAGTCACAATATGCTTAACATTTTAAACATTTTCTTCCTCTTTTAAACAAATGCTGAGCAAAGCTTCCTGTGTTTCAAAAGTGAAATCAATGGATGCTCAAAAAGGCAAGTCCCACATAGTTATTATTCCTTCTCTTCACACTTAATTTCTCTGGCTTTGTAGAAGGTTTCCAGGACTTTAAAGATGGCCTGTGGAGCACTTCTGTGCATTTATGTTTCAAGTCTTGTCTTCATGGAGTAGATAGAAAGTAGTATCAGCCCTTGATATCAACAATTTGCTCTTTTGAGTTCCTACAATATGGGGGAGGTGGGGAATTAAGATCCCAAGAAGAAACCTGTTTGTATTTCTTGAGAAACTTACAAGTTAGTCGAGAAGGGGTGACATAATGTTAATAACATAAATAACAATACAATGTTATCTGTGTTTCCTTACTTATAAAACACAGGTTACTATACTTACCTGGTGGTAACAAATAGAAAAATGATTATTGCGAAGCACTCAGCACAGTGCTTGACACACAGAAGTGTTCTGTCAAAGGTTATTATCATTAAAGAAAAATTGCCAGATAAGTAAAATTTTAAAATAAAGTCTTGCTTTGAAGTTGGGGAGAAGCAGAGGTCAAGGGAAGGTGAGGCTGTCTGTGGCAACCCAGGAAAGTTTCTTGGACAAAGCAGGATTTACAGTGGGGTTTGAAAAATGAGGAAGATCAGCCAAAAGGAAAAAAAAAAAAAGTCCCTGTTCACTTCCCGAAATGGCAATTGGCAGGACTATCCAAGTTGATGACACATTCTTTCAAACTTCTTTCTTGAGTGATCTGATGGCCTGATTTCCTGTATCTTTTAAACCTGTTTTGCCAGGTAAGTGCAAACATCAGACATCAGAGCATTAGTTGATTTACAGTCCAGTCCTAATTCAATTTGGTCCCATTTCAAACTCCTCCATAGCACAAGCCAAGAGCACTCACCAGCCAGAAAATATCTATGAGGTAACACCCAGAGACCCTTGGGGAACAACAGGGAATGGGGTTTCAGAATGGACCTAAGCTGCATTTGCAACTAAGTCAAAGCTAACTAGGGGATGCCTTTCTAGTCAGGATGGACCAGTGACAGCCCCACACCCTTTGAGTCAATGGGAAATAGCTTCTTAACTCACTTTTGGGAAATGTTGCCAGTGATTCAGCACTACAGGATGGCTCACTGGGACATCAAAAAGGATATTTCCCTCAACAGCTTCCCCACCTCCTTGGTAAGAGATGAGTTTCCCAGGCTGTAGTGTTACCCATAAGCACCGCTGCTATGGTAGGAGAGCCTATCAGAGATCTGGGGCAGTCTTTTCTTTATCAACATTATTGAGACTCTAGAATGCTCTTTGAGTAGATACTTTATAATTTATTATCCAAACTGGAAGCCTTTTGAGAATACGTGATATTAATAATTGTGTCACAAAAGCAAACATAAACAAAGAATGTTCCAGGCAAATCAGGATATATGGTCATCTTGTCTCACCGTTTCGGGGCCCTGACTTCTAGGAATAAAGATACTCATTTGTCAGGCATTTATTAAGCAAATGCTATGTACCAGACACTATGATGTATGCTAGAAATAATATATTAACTGTCTTTGCCCTAGAAGTCTCGGGCTAGTAAGGGAGACAAACACATAAATAGGCATTTATAAAGTTCTGTAGAGGTCAAGTAATCTGGGGAGTACCTAAGTAAGCTTGAAGAGTGAGACAAGACTTCCTGAAAGAAGTGCTGACCTGCCCACACCTGCAACCTACAATGACTAAGAGTAACCAAATTCAGGCTGAAATATCATTGCAAACCAAAAGTATTTTGTATTTATTAATCATTTACTGGATATCAGCCACTTTGTATATAATACCTCATTTAACTCATACTTCTAATATTTCCATTTTACAGACAAGAAAAATGAACACAGAAATAGTAAGTAATCTTCAAGTCGTGGCAGTTTTAAAACAGTGAATGGACGTATGTCCCCTTCCCATGAGTTTTATTTTGACCAAGAGAACACAGTGAAATGTGACTTCCAAGGCCAGGTGCAAGGAAGCCAAGCAACTGCCACCTGGTTTGCTGAAACACATGTGTTGGATCCCTGAACTGCTAATAAGATATCCCATGATCTCATGACTGCCAGGATGGAGCGGCTACATGGAGTCATCTGGCAGACAGTACCAGCTGAGGGTATCCTTCAGCCATCCCAGCCCAGACATCAGATAGATATGTAAGAAGTCATCTTAGAAGTGGATCCTCCAGGGGCACCTGGGTGGCTCAGTCAGGTAAGTGTACAACTCTTGGTTTCAAAAGTTCAGGTCATGACCTCAGAGTTGAGAGATGGAGCCCTGCATCAGGCTCAGCGCTGGGTCTGGAAGAACTGTCCATACTGGCCCTTTGCTGTATCCAGACGGATAGAATTTGTGGCCTTAAAATGGTTACTTTTTTTGTATCACTAAGTTTTGGTACAGCAATAGTAACTGGGTCACAAGAACACATGCCTAAGCAGGCATAAAAGGGAATTCAAATCCAGAAAGTCTGGAATCAAACAAAACAAAACAAAAACAAAAACAAAACACGCACACCGTACTTTGGTTTTTTTGTTTGTTTGTTTTTTACAACACAGTGATTCAACAATTTTCTTTAATTGCAGCTTCCCAGGCAACATGACTTCTTTTGTATACATACAAGCCCCACTGGAAGTTCAGTGAAGTGATTAGAGATGGATCTGGAAAGAAAACAAAAATCCATGAAGTGACAGAAGTCCTCGTAAATCACATTAAGGTATCTGAAGCAATAGGAAGCCAATGAAACATTTGAAAGCAGTAGAATGTTGTACTCAGCTTTGTGTTTTAAAGGGATCACTCTGGCATTAATGTGGAAGAAAATCTGAAGGGGAAAAAAACTGAGAACATTTAGGAGTCTATGAAAGCAATTCAAGAAAAAAATAAGTCAACGGCAGTGGCAGAACAGAAGAGGAGGAAGGGGGCTAAAATCTGGAAACAGTAGCTACATGGGTTACTGACCATTCCACCAAACCTGGAGCCACGAGACATTCAAAGACAGGGGAAATGATTAGGGAATGCGCTGTAGTGAATGTTCCAGGCCATATTTGCCTAGTTAATTGAAAAGCACAGTTGTACCTTTCATTTCCTTCTCTTGCCCCCATCTTTCTCTTTCTTTCCCTCTTCTCTTCCCTCTTCTCTTGTTCTTCCCTTCCTTCTCTTTCCTTCTCTTTCCTTTCCTTTGAGATGGTGAAAGAGGAACAAAGCACGATAGGAAGATTAGTTAGTTGTAGACAATCATTTTGAGAAAATAGAACTATACTGTTAGTCATGAGAGCCAGGTTCCTCATTATTAAAGAAAGTGAAAGAAAGAGGAAAGCTAGAAATAGCCTTAAGATTATGAATTGGAAGTGGAAATATTGGTGTGAACTCATAGTTTCAGATAGATGATAGGTAAATAGATAGCCATATGGATGGATAGATAGATAGATAGATAGATAGATAGATAGATAGATAGATAGACATAGATTTATGTGTATAAATATATATCCATCCATATATATATCTATATGTACATACATATAGAATTTCAGCTCTGTTTCCCAAGAGGGTCTGGAAGCAATGACATTCCAGTAGCAATGAACACTTCAAGAACACATTCTGGTTTCCAAATAACATTGTCTACCAGAAGGAACTCCTTAGATAAATAATTGATTTCAGTACTTGGGTAAGGAAGATACAAAATGAGTTTGGATTATCTTGTTGTACCAGAAAGTAAGGAAGTGCTCAAAGAATGATATAAACAATGTCAAAGAAACATGAGAGTCAGTTTATAAGGGTTCCTACTGGCCAGATCTGGAAAACTTTGAGAATCAGAATAAATAATGATAGTAATAGATCACAGTCCACTGAATAAAATAGCAACCCATCAATCTATATGGACATAAATGATTGAATGAATAAATTAAGGAGGAGAAGATCTATCCAGTAGTTGAAAACCAACTAATAAATGATAGAAATAGAAAATCACCATTTGATAGCATATAAATGGTCATTAATTTAGGCAGGAATCAAGGAAGAATGCTAAGCCTGGTCAATGCAGGCTTAATGAGTTTGAGGCTATAGGCATAATTCTGAAGTCAACATAAAATCTTTATCACCTACAAAAGGAGAAAATGGTAATTTTTAGGTGGAAAGAGCTGGCCACTTGACCAGGTCATCAAAGTTGGCATCCCCAGGTGTGGGGATGTGTGGTTGCCTTCTGCTTCCATCATATAATCAACTTGGGAAGAACACAGCATCATTTTTAAGGTTTTCCTGCCTAGAATGGGTGATCTGAGTGTGGTCATAAGAAAACCTCATACGGGCCCAGGTTGGGGGGCTTCCTATCAAATGAAACATCTATACACTTTTATCTGTCAAGGTCATGAATCACAGGAAAAGACTGAGGAAAAAATCCAGATTAAAGAAGACTAAAAAGTGGTAAAAAATAAACAAATTAATTAATTAATTAATTTAATACATCATTTTGGACAAGAAAGGAAGAAAGACACTCTTAGAGTAACTGTCAAAATTTGAAGGGGGCTGTAGATTGCAAGGTAGCATTGTATCAATTTCCTGACTTGGAAGATAATTTGAGATCAAGAGGAGAGTATCTTTGTTTTTGGGAAATGTACACTGGAGTTTTAGGCATTGTATCTACATAAGTCCATGAGATATGAAAGTACTTTAAACTGTTCTTTCAACTTTTCTGTAAGTTTGAAGTAATTTTTTTAAGGATATTATGTATTTATTTGAGAGAGAATGAGAAAGAGAGAGCACAAGCAGGGAAAGGGACAAGGGGACAAGCAGACTCCCCACTGAGGGTGGAGCAGACATAGGGCTCAATCCCAGGACCCTGAGATCATGACCTGACCCGAAATCAGACACTTAACTGACTGAGCCACCCAGAAACGCCTGAAGTAATTAAAAAAAAAAAAAAAAAAGTTAAAGAAAAGTTAAAAAAAAAAAGAAATTTGCAACACATATGGAAAACAATATAGATGCTAGGAATTTCCTTCATAACAGCTAAAATACAAGTCTTTTAATTCATTATATATTTTTTAAAGTTAGAAAAAAAATAAATAATAAAATTTAGGGGCACCTGGCTGGCTCAGTTGGTGGAGCGTGCAACTCTTGATCTTGAGATTGTAAATTTGAGCCCCACCTTGGGTGTAGAAATTACTTAAAAATAAAATCTTTAAAAAAAAATTTAGAGACTATTTTAATGTATCAGATGCTATGAAAACCATCAGGTTCAGGTGAAAAAAGGCTTTGCAGTTTTGACTCAGAGGTCATTGGCATTTAAGCAAGGAAAGAAAGAAAGAGAGAAGGAAAGAGAGAAAGAGAGTAAGGAGGGAAGGAAGGGAGGGAAAGATGGAGGAAGAAGGAAAAAGGAAGGGAGAGAAAGAAAAAGTAAAAAAAAAAAGGGAAAAGGAAAGGAGGTCATGGTTTTCAAACTGCCCTTCCCAGAATTTCTAGGAGGTGGCTCAAGGGTTCATAAATATTTAGTTCAAATTTCATTAGAAAAATATGCTGTCAAGTAAATAAACAAAATATATAAAACAATAAAAATACATTCAACAACATATAAAAATTATAATTTAAAAAGAAAATGTATACTATGCTGAAGTATGTTCTATACTGAATAAGAAGCCACCAATACACTAGCTTACCATCTCTATATAGACATTTGAATTCACTGCAAACTCATTATTTATTGATTAGGTAGAGGTCTGATTTCTGATTTTTTTCCTTTTTATTCAAGACAGCTTCTATCTGTCTAGATGAATTTATAAATTCAGATACTAATCCCTATCAGTATGAATTATAACTTTTCTTTAATCAATTTTATTTTTCAAATAAAAATACAGAAATTAATTGGATGCTAAAACTGTTATAATCCTTGAAACTCTCTTTCCTAACTAACTTTTTTTTTAAATTCTTCTTTTTTCCCCCCAAGGTTTTTTTTTTTTAAATTCCAGTGTAGTTAACATACAGTGTTGTATTAGTTTCAAGTGTACAATGTAGTGATTTACCAACGTCTTTTCTAACTCTTGATTTTTAATACCAGTGTTCATAGGAGCACTCCATTAACATGATTAGCTTTATAATAATCAAAAATTTATAAATTTCACCTTATAAACAAGCATATTAGTAAGATCCTGTTTTTACCTTTTATACACTGATTTTTTTCTAACGGATGTCTAAGGAAAGAATTATGCTAAAAATTATAATAAGACAAATACACTGAGTTAAAAACCATTTGTATAAGACATTGCTTTAAAATAAGTCATAGGATAAGATACACTTCTTCTTTGATTTTGTTAAGTGATTAATAAGAACAAAATATAAAGGCAGCTCACCCTAGAGAAATGTGCCCTTAATCCTTTAAATGGCATACTTTGCCAGATAATCTGGAAGAGGGTAGACTTAATGACTGATACTGAAACACAATTGTGTACCATTTGATGTCTTTGGCTTCTCTGTGATACAAGAACCTGTGTTATTTGCATCCATCAAAGCCACTTGATAGCTGTAAATAGACTCTTAACATCTGCGAATCACATATTTAATTAATTGGTTTCTCCAACACTTGCAGATATAATACATCAAAAGAAAACGATACATATCAAGAAAAACTATTTTGTTGGAGAATTGTGCCCTAATCCTCCCAGAACCTTAGCTCCTTGGTTTTCAACCAGAGAAATTTCGTACCTTGTCCCCTCCTGACACTTGGCAATGTTGAAGACACTGGCCATCTCTTGGGGCATGCTGCTGACACCTGGTAGCTAGAACCGGGGATGCTGCTCACACACCCTGCAAAGCACCAAACAGCCCTCCCAACAACCAACCCAGCTCAAAGCATCGACTGTGTCAAGCCTGAGAAATCCTTCTCTAGAGCGTGTACTTGCTCTGATAGAAGAGCCCCGGGGAAATTTTTTGACCGTTCTAGATTCATACCTGAGCTTCTAAATGCTTTTTTTTCTTCACCCCCCTCTTTCTTCTTAGATCCTCAGTGATAGATTGATCTTTCAACTTCACTTCCTGTTTAACTCAAAAATGGGATTCTATGCTGCTGAGACTTTTCCCCACCTCCCCCCAGATTCTAAATCATTTACTCTTCCTTGTGTTTAAAGAGACAGGACAGCAAATAGGAAGACCTTCACCAAAAAAAGTAATACACAGTGCAATCTTCAGCTTTATAGGTCAAGGGACTTGGCTTTACTAATTCAACCACAACGTATCTGTTCAGACAGCAGTGATTCCCATCCTGTTTATAAGAAGGATTCCTGTCATTGTTTTCTTTTTACACCCAGCCATACACTTTAAATTTTAAAAAACTTTGTCTACCAAGTTGCACTTAATCATCTGTTAATCAAAAACATAATTGCTAGAACCACTGAACAATAACCAATATCTGCCCTATGATGTAACATAATTCTTACAAAGAATCTTTAGCTAGAATAATTGGCTCATATAACCCTATTGATGATAAGCATATGATTTCTATCAGTTGTTTTGAAACATTGACAATAGTTTGAAATTTCTCATTTCTACCTTCGTAGACACACTTTGACCATACTCTTAAGAGATTAATTAATACAATGATTTATGTGATCAATTTATTTAAGAGGACTAAAACTAATGAGAAAGAATAGAGCTTGTAATATATTCTGAGATCTCTTCCTGGTTGGGGTTTAGATCAAATACTGATGAAGAACAAATTAGAGAAAATATAGAGTTGGAAATTTTCCCAAGGAAATCTCCACTAATTTGGTGGTAATATACAATTATCTCCAGGATAAATTTAGTCCAAGGGAATCGACATTTCATTTAGGAGCAGTTACTCCTGGTTACTGGCAAGAGAAACTGGGAGATAGGTCTGGACTCCAAACAACTCTTGCCCTTAATTCATTCCTATCTCAGACAGATGACACCATTGAGTTGACTTCAGTTTCACGACATCATCACATTCCAGTAATAAATTCTTGGAGAACACACCCACTCTCTAAATGAAGATTTGGGAAACACTCTCTATTTATCAGCAAGGTGGGTTTCTCTTCGCCTGAATATTCTCAAGTCATTCTGTGTTGATTTTTACTATATTAAGCCATGGAGGATATAAACTTCTCTTGACCTGATTCTCATATTTGGTGACTGTCTTACTGCAATCCTCTATTTAATTCAAGTACACTGATAACATGAAATACTCAACTAAAAATGCCATTTTCTGTGTAATTCTACCGATAAGTACAACTGCCTTATGCCCCCAGAAAACATCTGTGCCCTCATCAGTATGTGCACTTTCCAGATTCGCAACTTTTAATAATAGCAGGATGGATGGCTTTTCCTTTTCACAAGTTATCAGTGTTGACCAGACAGAAGAGAATTCATTTTAATTAAATGTTTCTGAAATCCTCACTGAAAGGAACCGAGTGGTTTTCCATCAATTTCCTTCTGAACCATGCATGACCTGATGATACTTCTCAACAATACACAACGCTGGCACATTTCACTGGATGTTTCTTCCAGGTCAGGGCTGAGATTTAAGAGCTGAGATTTATTGACCAAAAATTTTGTAGAAATTGCATACTAGATTTTTATTATCTATCTCTTCCCCTCTTCACCTTTGCCCCAGGCAGCTTGAGATCACTTTGAATTTCCTAAACTAGATTCTGATTCAGCAGTGAGTGCCTTCAGTTACTTTCCACTTAACTGATTTTTGGAGGGATTTAGAAATAACAAATCTTTCTTCATTAAACAATTTTAAAATAGCGATTACCTTTAAAATGCTTTCTCATAGATAAGCTTGGTTTGAATTTCCTGAGATGGCCAAACATTTGTTTTCTTGGGTTTCCGCAATGGTAAGGTTTCACCTGGAAACATAATTTCAGGAAATCATAGTCATCCCTACTAATTTTTAAAAATGGCTAAATACAATCTTAAGACCAAGATTCTTCACCCGTAGAGCTCTCATTAATCAAGTTTGGCAGTGGAGATAGATAATGTGGCTCTAGTTAACAGATGATCCATTCTGCAGAGGTTACATACCTGCAAAAGATCAATTCTTTATTTTTTCCAAAAAAAATTGATTCTGAAGAAGAAATTATCTTTTAATTTGGTCACATCCTACAACATATTCTGACTCATTGGATGCAAGAGGACATTTTTCCAAAAAAAGAAAAATGATTTCTATTTTGTATATTAAGTATATTAACTATTTATAAATAAAATATATAAACAAAACCATATTAAATATATATAAATTTACTCTAAGGATCAGCACTTCATTTAGAACTGGTCATTGTGGGGTGCCTGGGTGGCTCAGGTGGTTAAGTGACTGCCTTCGGCTCAGGTGATGATCCTGGAGTCCCGGGACTGAGTCTCACATCCGGCTTCCTGCTCCGTGGGGGGTCTGCTTCTCCCTCTGACCTCCCCTCTCATGCTATCTCTCTCTCATTCTCTTTCTCTCAAATAAATAAAATCTTAAAAAAAAAGAACTGGCCATTGCTAATATCTCACATATGCATATATGTAAATGCATAATGTTTGTTTGTTTATTGTACAATAGGCTCTTCGTCCAGCAGTGAATGGTGAAAGTGGCTCTAACTTTAACCATTCAGTGCTCAGAGGCTACTAAAAGTGTGAAGGCACTCACAGTCTATCCCCAGAGGCCTGCATCTGCTAGGAGGAGGGCCAAAGTAACCCAGGAACAAGGAAGAGGTGCAGATGGGGAGAAGGGACTCAGAAATAAGCAGATACCATGCAAGCCAGTCTAGCAGCAGAAGGGACTTCTGGTCTCTTCTACTACAGATCAGAACTGGCCCTAGTGGCTGAGCCAGGCATCAGCATGCTGGTAGAGGGCCCCTTGCTAAAGGAAGAGAAGAGCTAAAACTGAGAGCTGAGGGTGGCTTGTAGAAACGTTGTAGCATGGAGGTTAGGAGCCCCAGTCTGACCTAGACTGGCCTCAGTTTACCAACCTCTCAGTGTTACTGAGAGGTTTAAGTGGGGTACTAAAGAAGGAACCTGTAAAGAACCATGTAATACAGTTAAACTCTCCATAAGCTCCAGTGGTTCTAATGACATCATTGTTATTGCTATTATTATTACTACTATTATTATCATTACACCATAAACGAAATTATAGAAACCATTCAGAACCTGTGAAATGGTGACAGAACTCACTCTTCTGTGTGTCATTTTCTTCATCCAATTGAATGAGTTGATTTCTAAAATCAGTACTTCAGGGGCACCTGGGTGGCTCAGTTGGTTGAGCCTCCGACTCTTGGTTGCAGCTCAGGTCATGATCTCAGGCTTGTGAGATCGAGCCCCGCGCCAGGCTCCATGGTCGATGTGGATGGAGTCTGCTGGAGATTCTCTGCTCCTGCCCCTCCCCCATGCTCCCTCGCTGGAGCAGGGTCTTGCTTCCTCTCTTAAATAAATAAAAGCTTTTTTAAAAATCACTACTTCAAATACTTAAAATCTTTTTGAGTCTACATAATATGGAAAAAATTGTCATATAGCAGAAATATTCAAGAATCCTGGACAGAAAATTTCAGGTCATCAGACTCTATCTAATTTTGTGGGAAGAGGAAAAAAAATGTATGTAACTCAAAGTTGTGAAAAGACTATCAGTGCAGTACAAAATCAAAGCTTTATGAAAGGACTCCACTGGCACTATTAAAAACAATTTAGTTTAACTAAGATCTCTTGATGTTATGCAAACCTGGGTTTGAGTTCCAGCTCTACTACATAATAACTCTTTGCATAAATTATTTAGCTACCATTTTATCATCTATAAAATGAAGATAATAGTGAATTTTCCCTAAGGTTATGATAAAACTAAAATACAAACATGTATGGAAAGTACTTAGCATAATAATTAGTATCTAGTAACTCTACAAAAGTGATATCATGTATTATTAGAGAAAAGTACAAATATTCTTGTGCATTTTTTTTAAAGATTTTATTTATTTATTTGACACAGAGAGATTACAAGTAGGCAGAGAGGCAGGCAGAGAGACAGGGAGAGGAGGAAGCAGGCTCCCTGCTGAGCAGAGAACCCGATGTGGGCCTCGATCCCAGGACGCTGAGATCATGACCTGAGCGGAAAGCAGAGGCTTTAACCCACTGAGCCACCCAGGCGCCCTCTTGTGCATTTTTTTTAATTTTTAAAAATATTTTGGTACAAACCAAGGTAACATTTATCTCTTAAAGAGATTACTGTTGACCTCGAGCAAGTTATGTAATCTCTCTGACCCTTGATTATCTTATGCATAAAATGGGAAAGTACTGCCTAGAATATTGTGAGAAATGAGGTATAGAAGAGGTTCTAGTGTAATGCCTGCCCAAAATAAAGGTTGCTTTAAAGTTGGTGTGAAGGCAATTTATCACACTTAACAAAACATTATTTACATTTAACTAAGATATAAATATTTACCCTCTTAAAAAAATAATGAAATGAATGGTGTTTACAGTTGCCCTTGTTTTTTTTTGTTTGTTTGTTTTTTGGTTTTTTTTTAAGGGAAGAGTAGGACAGAAGAATAGGCCTGTGATTGGGAGGAGTGCTGGAAGACAGCTCTGAGTAGAGCGATCCTGAGCTTAATCTACTTTCCTTGATGAGGTCATTTGTACAATAGAGAAAGCATTCCCTTGTTTGTAAAGTGATCAGATTGAAAGTACCAGGCATTGTTTGTTGAAATACTTCTTTTCACTTGTAGATCTCCAATCTTTGCTTTTGTGTACAGCCTGACAAGTGAAGTGGAATGCCGAGGACCTTCTCTCAACAAATTTAAGAGGAAATAGAGCAGAGAAGAAAAGAAATGTACTTAAAAAAATAGTCCAGGATTTTACACAGATGACACATGCTTAGGAAAAAAAAAACAAACTTTAGTTTTAGCAGAGGCAGAGCAAGCCTGAGATTTTTCCACAACATGGAGTTGGGATTCATCCCAGGTTGGATCCAATTAATGCTAACAAATTAATCCTGACTGGTTCAGTCATTTCACCTAGACCTGTACAAAAATCATCTGCTGAAGGCACCAGCTGGCTGATTGTTCACAGAACATCAAAAAATTTTCCAAGAATACCAAGTACATCAAAAGCACTGGATTGACCTAATGTGTGTGAGTGGCCAATAAAAAAAGGGTAACCAGCAAGACTGTTGGGTATAGTAAATATACTTCTTCAATTAATTGCCATTGCTTCCCACAAACTTCCATCCTCCCAACTCTGGTATTGGCATTAGAAAATAGCTAGTTATCTCTTTCAGCCACTAGGTTCGAATAACCATTGCCTGCCTGTTCTCAGGTTCTGTATCTTCTTGGCCTTTGCTTTCCCTTCCCCTATACTTGGCAAGCAAAGAGATTCAATAGGGCACAGTGCCCTGAAAAGAATCTGGGCACATTCATAAAACGCTCATCTGGAAAATGAGGAGAATTCCTAACTCATAAGGTTTGAGAATTGAGTTAATCCATGCAAAATGTTTAGAGTAGGACCTAGCACAAAATAGGTGCTATTTATATTTTTTAAAAGATTTTATTTATTTATATGACAGAGAGAGATCACACGTAGGCAGAGAGGCAGGCGGGGGGGGGAGCAGGCTCCCTGCTTGGCTCAAATATGGGGCTCAATCCCAGGACCCTGAGATCATGACCTGAGCCAAAGGTAGAGGCTTTAACCCACTGAGCCACCCAGGCGCCCCAATAGGTGCTATTTAAATTGGAGGTTCACATGTCTCAGTTTTCCTGGGAGGGTCCCAATGTATGCTTGTTGTCTCAGCTTTCCAATTGGTTTGGCATTTGTCACTGTTTTTTTTTTTAAGATTTTTAAAATTTATTTGAGAGAGAGAGCATGACATGAAAAGGGGGAGGGTCAGAGGGAGAAGAACACTCCCCTCTGTACAGGGATTTCCCTGATGTGGGACTCCATCCTAGGACTCCAGAATCATAACCTGAGCTGAAGACAGTAGCTTAATCAACTGAGCCCCCAGGCACCCTGGCATTTGTCTTCTTAAGGCATCCTGGTTTGGATGATAATTCATATGCCTCATCTATGCAAAATTAGTAAAGCTATTATTATTATTATTATTATTATTTCCAATAAATTATACACATGTATTTCTAGTAGTTTAGTGGCGTTCTGAATGAATGCACATACATATTGAGATATTAATACATGTTGAAATATTCTAGAATCAGAATAGTGTAATTAAAAGAATTAATTCTTAAAACACTTGTGTGCTTTGATGGAAGTTACCTAACCTTTCTCAAATCCAAATCCTCTATAGTAAAACCACATAATATACAGCCTATGAGAGCTCTGGTTGTAGGAATCCAATGAGAAAATATAAATGAAAATAATTTGTAAATTATAGCACTTGATATAAATGAAACATAATTCTTGGACTAAAATTTGAATCGAAGTATCATGTTTCCATAAATGCCATATTCAGAAGCTGGCTCCATACAGCCACAAGACTTCTATGTACCTAGTATATTACCTATGTATCACTGAATTTATAATATTTGGTTAGAAAAAAAGCATCAAGTAATCAAAATGATCTGCTGCTTGGCCATGCACTGAGAACTCTCAGAATTTAGCAGATCCCATTTCTTGACTTGCTTGGGCACATCAATATGTACAATAGAATCAGTAGTTAAGTGCATAGGTTAAAGTCATTGTTTTGCCACTAATGAGCTGAATAGCATTAAACAAATTATTTAATGACTCTAGGTCTCAAAGAGGGGAATACTATTATCTATTTCACAAAATTATAATGAGACATAAATGAGATCATGATTATAAAAGTCCTAGCACAGTGACCTTATGATGCTTGATACACAGTAAAATCTAAATAAATGTTAGCTATTGCATCTAATATTAAAGTTCTTTTTTTTTTTTTAAAGATTTTATTTATTCATTTGACACACAGAGAGAGAGATTACAAGTCGGCAGAGAGGCAGGCAGAGAGAGAGGAGAGAGAAGGAAGCCGGCTCCCTGCTGAGCAGAGAGCCCGACGTGGGCCTCGATCCCAGGACCCTGGGATCATGACCTGAGCCGAAGGCAGCGGCTTTAACCCACTGAGCCACCCAGGCGCCCTAATATTAAAGTTCTTAAGAAAGTACCAAGGTGAGCTCAATCTTTCTGTTTTAGAATACATGTGATTACTGTGGAGTAGGAGGTTAATAGATAACATAGCTCCTGACCCTAAGAAAATTCTAAATTGTATCTTAAGGTTGACAGGAACACAGCAGTTGACTCTGATTGACAAATATTTATTAAGTAATTTCTATATGCAAAACACTGTGCTAAGCACAGTGGAATATAAGAAAATAAGTAAAAGTTGATAAGAAGCTTATAACAACAGTAGTCTATCAAATTATAACAGAAAGAATGCAGAATATAGAAAGTGGTATAAGAAAGGTGCAATAGGAGTGCCTGGGTGGCTTAGTGGGTTAAAGCCTCTGCCTTCGGCTCAGGTCATGACCTCAGGGTCCTGGGATCGAGTCCCAGATCAGGCTCTCTGCTCAGCAGGGAGCTTGCTTCCCCCTCTCTCTCTGCCTCCCTCTCTGCCTACTTGTGATCTCTCTCTCTCTCTCTGTGTCAAATAAATAAATAAAATCTTAAAAAAAAAAGAAAAAAAGAAAGGTGCAATAAATAATATTAAAGGTGAACAAAGATTATAATATTGAGGTTAAATTTTAAAGGTCTCACGAAGACAGGTCCATGGATGGTGACATTTTGGATTGGCTCTAAAGGTGTGGACAGGCAGAAGGGAAGGCAAAAATGTTCTAGGAACTGAAGAAAGAAAGATTTATCCCCAAATATTTAGCTGTCTGTTGGAATCAAAGTGCATTCATGGGCTATTGGTGTGAAACTTAAAGACAAGGCAATAAATTTTTGAAATCTGTATCAACCCTGCTCAGGATAGTCTACAAAATAGTTACCATTCACTCACTAAATATCATCACTGTACGGGTGTCTCAGAGGTCAAAGACATTTAGCTCATACTGAACCTTTCTTTGAAAACCGTTTCAAGTAGGATAACCCAGCTTTTTATATTATATGTCTTATGTATATAAACCCACATTATTATCATGAAAGTGTATTGCTGATACATTTCCTAATAATATGAGTTGTATAAAAAAATCAGACCCTAAATCATGCCAATAAAACTAGTTTGAATTGTTATCCAATTCAGTGGCATTCATTCCTTTATTAGAAATTCAACAAATATTTTGGAATACGTGCCAAGAACTGTGAATAAGGAATTAAAAACTAAGATTGTGGGACTTTTTATGCCATTATCCTACTGTAAACAAAAGGGAATAAAATTGGTTCATAATTCCTATAGCTATCTACTCTGAATACCAAAATCTATTATGTCGGCTGTTTGCACTCCATTTGAACTGATGTGGTCTTTTCTAAATGGGTTTGTCTTTTCAGATAGATTTTGTTGTGGTGGTTGTGGTTGAATTTCAGAAGATGAGAGTCTCTGCTTACATGTTTCAGTTGGGCTAAGGCACTATAAATTACCAGTACTGAAAAAGCTTCATGAGTATGCCTGAGTAAAATAGAGTTGATACATTTCTCTAATGGCTAAATTTAGCTTTTTAATGCAAATTAAAGCAGCCAATCATTTATTGAAAGAAATGTTTTCAATCCTGACTACAAATACATATATTTATTCTCTATTGATAATTGTATTTTCTCCTTTGGGAAAACATCTCATTTCTGCATTTGACATCAGAAAGAAACATAACTGGAATTAAAACATCTCCTATAACTCTCATTTTCAATCTCAGATTCTTCACCCCTCACTAGTCTGATGTTCTCACTCTTGTTTTATCTTTCATAGATGTTTCACTGAATTAGCAACCACTCTTGGAAAATATATGTAGGCCAAAGAATTTTACATGATTTCAAATTGTCCATCTACAAAATTACTTCAAGTCACTTATACACATAATCAAATCAATTATTTTGGTCTTCAACCCAATTAAGATAGCACTCATAATTTTTATTTTTTAAAGATTTTATTTATTTATTTGACAGAGAGAGATTACAAGTAGGCAGAGAGGCAGGCAGAAAGAGAGGAGGAAGCAGGCTCCCCACTGAGCAGGGAGCCCAATATGGGGCTTGATCCCAGGACCCTGAGATCATGACCTGAGCCGAAGGCAGAGGCTTTAACCCACTGAGCCACCCAGGGACCCAACACTCATAATTTTTAAAAGTGGAACCACTTGTTGAATTAGAAGCCTTCAAATTAACCCAACCTATATGCCTGACATCATTGACTTAACTTGGATGCCCCTTTCTTTCCAAAGCATGACATTTAAAGAAAAGATGTAAAAGGGAATTTTTTGTTGAGAGGCAGATTAATTTTTTTTCATGGTATCCAGAGCTATAGGCAAAAAGAAACCTGGAATAGAAAGTAGCTCTGGTATTCTAGTCCTAGAGCTGATTGATTCTGAGAAAGCCTTTTAACTCCTTATGAAAGCAAATAGAAATACTTCTTCATACCTTATAGATATATCACTTTAAAATGCAATATATATTATTGGTACTATCAGGAACAAAAATAGCTTTATATTTTAAATAAATACTAAATCATTTTAAAGAAAAAAAGGGGCGAATTTGAGGGTTGGTCTTGAATATTTCTCAGCTAGACTGAGATAGTCTCAGCCATGCTCTGCTTACACTGTTTCTAAGACCAAGGAAAATGCTGCAATAGTTAGGTTGTTTGTGTGCTTAAGTGGTCCTACTTCTGTTATTTGGATCATTGAAATAACAACACTGAGGCAACAACAACAAAAAAGTCTGTTTGGGGCAGAGGAAATCACCCCAAAATGTGAGTACAAAGCACGCATGTTTAGGAAAATGAAGAACCTGGCTTGGAAGGGCTGTGAACCACCTCCTTCAGCTCCACCTCATTCTCAGCACTTCTGACAACACTTATTTTGATATGACCATTAGGCATTCAGAAATAATGAAGTATTCAAGCTGTATTTTATCTACCCAGGAAGGATTTTTTCCATATTTCTCAGTGGGAAGGAATAAATGAGTTAACCCAAGATTTTTATTTTTACCATTAAAAATTTATTTTCTTGGGGCGCCTGGGTGGCTCAGTTGGTTAAGCATCTGCCTTGGGCTCAGGTCATGATCCCAGGGTTTTGGGATGAAGTCCTGCATCAGGCTCCCTGCTCAGCAGGAAACCTGCTTCTCCCTCTCCCACTCCCCCTGCTTGTTTCCTCTTGCTGTGTCTCTCTCTGTCAAATAAATAAATAAAATTCAAAAAAAAAAGAATTTATTTTCTTCTGTTACATTATTATGCGGAAGAAAATTCAATACCTATCTCCCCTTTGATCTTTCAGTGACAGAACAGATGACGTCTTGAAGTCGCTTTCGGTTTCAAGATTTGGGTTCTGTATTCTTCAAAATGTCAGAGATCTTTGTGAATGAAGTAAGACACAAAAGGAATGCTGGGTAGAAAATGCAGGTGTCGGTAAGGGGCAAATTAATGTTCATTATCCTCCAATTTACCAGGATGCTGCCATCATCTGCAATAGTGTTGAACCCTGCTGAGCAAACAGCAGAAACTCCAAAAGGCACTTTCTGGATCAGAGAGAACTAGGGCAGCGTCAGTCCGGCTACTGTTCCTGCCAGCACGTGGTGACATCAGGAATACACGGGTCTGGGTCTGTGACATTGGGTCTCTTGATTTCAGTGGCCTGCACATTCAAATGTGTTGGGTACTGACTGCCGCTGTCTTTCCCTGCACTCCGCTAGCTCTCCCTTGACTCAAAGGGAAAGCTAGAGACATCCCTCCCTGACTAAATGGTCTCTATATTCAAAAAAACAAAACAAAACAAAACAAAAAACAACCATGTAACTACTGTAAGGAGAGAATAAAGAACCAGTATGTCTCTATTTCTATAATTACTTTTTTTTCTAAAATCTGAACTGTACAATCTGTGGGCACAGGCATTCCAACATCAGAGTTAGAATCTTGAATTCTGTATCACTCTATTACCCCCCAGGGAATTCAAATTTAACATAGTTTGCAGCTTAAAAGCAGCATAAAATAAAATCTCAGAAAATGTCATGGCACCGCATCAAATATTTAATGTCAGGTTCCCTTATGTTCCTTGCATTGCAAAAGGCAACCACCAATTATGCAATTTTGGAATGATATTTTACTTTGTAATTAAAAGCCAAGTTCCCTGTGCTTGGTATTTGTAGCACATATGTGCAAAACAATTGCTCCTCGGGAAGGAAAGATGGTATCTTTGCACTTTGAAAGACCTCTGCTTACCATGCTGTTATAAATGAGCTGTTCTCTTGTCAGCATAGTGCACCGAACTTCACAGTTGGGCATATTATAGAGGAATCGCCAAATAGCATGCAAGCATAAACCCATTGTTCAGAACTTGGTGTGAATTTTATGACACCATTTCTTAGTTCAATGTTATAAATATTGCCTTCCTTTACTTATAATACCGAAAATTTCATCTAATATGTTCTCAGCTTTTAATTGTTTTTCAACCCTAAATTGGCATTTTTGGACTATTTGAATATAATTTGAATAACTACGTACCAGTTGATATGATGCTGAGGAAGAGAAGAGACCTGTAAATTTGCCCAAAATATACCATCTTGTTTATGGCTCTTGCTTCGCTTTTATCATGTTTTGAGAAGCATGCATTTTAATGAGGTCTCTTCCTTTGAAGTCCATTCATCTTTATGAACGGCCCCTGTATGCTGAGACTGTGGGGCTTCCTTCATTCTGATACAATGTAGCTTTCGACTGAAGAGTACTACAAACCTTTAGGTGTTATTTCATAATTTACTTTCAACCAATGGAATACATGTTCTACCTTACTCGGGTCCAATAAATAAAGGTATGATCATCAATGTAGACATCTGAGCAAATGCAACGCTTTAATTGGGATACTAATGAAACCTCAAAAATCTACAGGGCGCCTGGGTGGCTCAGCAGGTTAAAGCCTCTGCCTTCGGCTCAGGTCATGATCTCAGGATCCTGGGATCGAGGCCCACATCGGGTTCTCTGCTCTGCAGAGAGCCTGCTTCCTCCTCTCTCTCTGCCTGCCTCTCTGCCTACTTGCGATCTCTCTCTCTGTGTCAAATAAATTCTTAAAAAAAAAAATCTACAGAGAGAAATTTTACAGATAACCAAATCTTTACTCCATATGTGCCAAATCCTTTTAATGTTTGAACAATTTTAGGCAGAGATCATTCTTAAATTATTACACAATTTTCTACCACCTTAAATGGGAATACTGACTGCAATAAAAAATTTTTCAAAATGACTCAGGGGCACTTGAGAGCATCAATTATTGTTTAGGACTCTAATATAAGAATGACCTCAAGACTTAAAGCACTGTTTTCCTTCTTATTATTTGTGTGTGTGTGTGTGTGGTGTAGAGTCCTAGATCAATGCATTATATTCCTTTCTTAAAAACAAAATACCTCCTGCTTCTGATTTATCCTTTTTATTTTTTTTTCATTGTTTATGCACCACACCCAATGCTCCATGTAATACATGCCCACCACCAGGCTCACCCATCCCCCCACCTCTCTCCCCTCCATAACCCTCAGTTTGTTTCTCAGAATCCACAGTCTCTCATCTTTACCTCTCTCCCCTCCATAACCCTCAGTTTGTTTCTCAGAATCCACAGTAATGTCCTCCATTTTATTCTTTATATTCCACAAATAAGTGAAACCATCTGATAATTGACTTTCTCTGCTTGACTTACTTCACTCAGCATAACCTCCTCCAGTCCCGTCCATGTTGATACAGAAGTTGGGTTTTCATCCTTTCTGATGGCTGCGTACTATTCCATTGTATGTTTGGACCACATCTTCTTTACCCATTTGTCTGTTGAAGGGTATCTCAGCTCTTTCCACAGTTTGGCGATTGTGGACATTGCTGCTATGAACACTGGGGTACATATGGCCTTTCTTTTCACTACATCTGTATCTTTAGAGTAAATACCCAGTAGTGCAATTGCAGAGTCAAAGGGTAGCTCTATTTTTAATTTTGTGTGGAATATCCACACTGTTTTCCAAAGTGGCTGCACCAACTTGCCTTCCCACCAACAGTGTAAGAGTGTTCCCTTTTCTCCACAACCTCTCCAATACTTGTTTCCTGTCCTATTGATTTTGGCCATTGTAACTGGTGTAAGGTGGTATCTCAATGTGGTTTTGCTTTGAATTGCCCTGATGGCTAATGATGATGAACGTTTTTTCATGTGTCTGTTGGCCATTTGTATGTCTTCTTTGGAGAAGTGTCTGTTCATGTCTTCTGCCCATTTTTTTGACATGATTATCTGTTTTGGGGGTGTTGAGTTTGAGGAGGTCTTTATAGATTTTGGATATCAGCCATTTGTCTGTAGTGTCATTTGCGAATATCTTCTCCCATTCTGTGGGTTGCCTCTTTGTTTTGTCCCTCTTATTAAATGACTCCAGGCAATTGTTTTCAACTTACTGTAGCATTTTATAATTTTTGGTGTCTTTCTAGCCACGGAGAGTTTAAACTTTCTTTCGTTGTCCTGTCATTGTGAATACGAAGAGTAATGTTGCCTCCTTCTTATGACTTTTTACTTTACTTTGGACTCAAGAGAAGTTGTTGGAGCTATATAGGAATATGAGTCCACAGACACCAATTAAGGACTTGGGGGACATGTCTATCAGGAAAGATATGAGCTTTCTTGTGTGGATTTGGCAATGTTCAGGTAGTCTATTCAGAGATCTTTATGGATGAAGTCCTAAATATCCTATTTCAGGTAGTTGAGCTACTGGTTTCTTAAGTTCTCCATAAAAATGGTGTATTATGATGCTATAACTGACTCAAACTTCAGAGAATGCAGATAATTATTATTGGTTCCTAGAAAAAAGCTTAAACAAGACAGAGTCAGTTGTTCTTTTCTTTTTTTTTTTAAGATTTTATTTATTTATTTGACAGAGGGAGAGAGACACAGCAAGAGAGGAAACACAAGCAGAGGGAGTGGGAGAAAGAGAGGGAGGCCCGCCGAGCAGGGACCCCGATGCGGGGCTCGATCCTAGGACCCTGGGATCATGACCTGAGCTGAAGGCAGATGCTTAATGATTGAGCCACCCAGGCACCCCTCAGTTGTTCTTTTCTTAATTATAAAAATAATTTAAGTAGTAAACAAAACAAAGCCAGGAAAAAACACAGCTGCTAGCTGATTTTTAAAAAATTCTTCTTGGTTGATACTATAGTAAATTCTAAACATGTGACCTATTATAGGATGTATTTAAAAATACTAGGCCTATTTTATAGCTTATTGATGATGTTGAGATAATAGAAGTATAAAAGCCCACTTATAATACGGTCCCACAGTATGGACTCTAAATATACTGTTTTAGCAGAACTCCAGTATCAGGGTGGAACTATATTCAAGTTTGTACAGCATAATATTAAGAATCCAGCACTATAAAAACATAATGCTAGATTAAACAGCTAACCACTAGGGAGATAATTAAAACTCGGGAAAGAGGAGTAAAAAACGGCTTTCATTTTACATTCTATATTTCTGTATAGTTTAACATTTTTAACAACATATGTATGAGTATATATGAATATATATATGTGTGTAGGTGTGTGTGTGTGTATAATTGTTTTTCAGTTTAAAAAGTCTTTTGATTACACATAAAACACCAAAAAAAGAAGATAAATTTAATTTCAACCAAATAAAATAAATTTCACTTTACTTTGTGGGATGACTCAAATATAATCAGAATTTTTCTGTTTACTTACTCCTTAAATGTATTCAAGTTAGGTGTTGTATCAGTTTGCTGCTGAACAAAGTACCACAAAATGGGTTGCTTAAACAAAAGAAACTTATTATCTCACAGTTCAGGGGGCTGCAAATCCAAAATCAAGATGTCAGCAGGATTGATTCCTTCTGAGAGCTATGAGGGAAGGGTCTGCTCTGAGTCTCACTCCTTGGCCTACAGTTGGCTGTCTTCATGTTCACATGGCATTCTTCCTATATTTGTGTCTGTTTCCATATTTTCCCTTTTTATAAAAACACTAGTCATATCATGGGCTAATTTTAACTGGATTACTTCTATAAAGACCCTGTCTCCACATAAGGACATATCCTGAAGTACTAGGAGATAGAACTTCAACATATAAATTTGGGAGGGACTCAGTTTAACCCATTCCAGGTGTCAATAATTCATAGACCTCATGGGGATCTGGTCAATCCAACGATTTTCTGCAACAGCTTTGGACTCACTGCCTCCCCTGTCCCACCATACATACCTTATTTCTCTTTCCTATCAGCTTCTGCTCACAACTTTTGTAAAGGTGGACACAGCCACAGGCCACTTCTGTCATCAGGCAAGTTGTGTTTTTAGGGACATAATTCAAAAGGTAACTGGAAAATCTCTTTCTATAAAGACAGAAATTTTCCTGGAAGTTGAGAGTCTTGCCTACATACTGCCTACACAGACCAAAACCGACGATTAGTTTTTTCCTTAGGGAAGACCATTGCTTGAAAACTCATTTTGTTAGGGCTGGCACAATAGCATATTATAGAGTCTTAAAACCAAAAAAAATATTCCACACATGCACATACCAATGCTGGGGTTTTCATTTTACCTAATCCTGAATGAGAATTTTACCATGAAAGTATACATCTGGTTAACTTCTATTTATATCTTCCTAATTCCTATTTTCTTAATTTCTTACACTAAAATATCCCAAACATCCCATATATCTTATTTTAAAAGGAAATTTCAAAGATAATTGTTTTTATAGAATCATAAAGTAGAAAGAGGACCTTTGGCAATTAGCCATTGCAAACCTTCATTTCACACAGAAGGAAACTAGACCCAAAGGGGTACTGCTGGCTGATGTTGAGTTAATCACTGGAAGAAAATGGTTTTCCTTAAGTGGAAGACCTCTAGACTCCATGCTTGTCTTCTTAATATTTGCAATTATGACCTACCTTGTAAAAAGGAACCCTGGGGCCCCTGAGTGGCTCAGTCGGTTGAGCAGCCAACGCTTGGTCTTGGCTCAGGTGATGATCTCAGGATGGTGAGATCAAACCTAGCATCAGGCTTGGAGCTCAGCAAGGAGTCTGTCTGAGGTTCTCTCTCTCCCTCTCCTTCCGCCCCTCCCCCGTGCGCTCTCTCTCTCTCTCTCTAAAGTGAATAAATAAATCTTAAAAAAAAAAAAAAGGAAGAAGAAGCAGAAGGAACCCTTACAGAGTCTTTACAAAACTAATGAATTTGTGGGGGAAAAAATTAAAACAGGAAAAAAAAACACCACATATATACCTAAAATCCAGAATGCATTTGAGCAAATAAGGTCTGGTGTGAGAGGAAGATAGAACTTAACTTCCAATAAGTGCACATTTATATAATGAGCTCGTCCATGAAAATAGATTACTAAAATACATATAGCACCTAAAATATTGGCATATTAAAAACAGACCACATGAATCAATTTAAAGAGCTAGCTCCTAGCTTTAATACAATGCTTTCATCATCTTTCTCTATAAAGATAGAGGCCTATTTTAAATATTTTTAAAGGATTTATTTGTTTATTTGACAGAAAGAGAGAGCACAAGCAGGCAGAATGACAGGCAGAGGGAGAGGGAGAAGCAGATTCCCTGCTGGGCAGAGAGCCTGACATGGGCCTCAATCGCAGGACCGTGAGATCATGCCCTGAGTCAAAGGCAGATGCTTAACCAACTGAGCCACCCAGGGCCCCCTATTTTAAATATTTTTAAAAATTTTTTTCTTATGGGTGCCTGGGTGACTCAGTTGATTAAGCAGCTGCCTTCAGCTCAGGTCATGATCCCGGGGTCCTGGGATCGAGTCCTGCATTGGGCTCCCTGTTCGGCGGAGAGCCTGCTTCTTGCTCTCCCTCTGCTTGCCGCTCTGCCTACTTGTGCTCTCTACCTCTCTGTCAAATAAATAAATAAATAAATCTTTAAAAAAGAATTTTTTTTCTTACTTTGATATTCTGTTCCCTAATCTGTAAATTATATCCTTCTTCCTGCCAAAACTGCCATCCACACTAAATCTGGAATGGGATGCTTGGCTAAATTTCCTTTATGATGGATATTACAAAACCAGACAAATAATATTTTTCCAAGTATTTGGGACCTTGCTTGTTGAATGAATTACCACTAATAACAGTTAAAAATAACATCAACACATATATATACTGTTAAAAGCATAAAAGCGTATGATCATTTGATCATGACTACATATATAATTAATTTAGGAGCAAAAGGGTGGTTAGTTTAAATTCTATGATATGCTAATTTTGAAATTTTAAAGGTATTCAGAATTTCAGGAAATAATTCCGATAATTCCTAAATAGTTTATGCTTTTAGCTACTGGAATTCATTTTAGTTGTATCAATACTTAGCCCCAAATAATGAAAACGTCAGACAAATTCAAATGGAATCCCTTTTAGTTTCAAACTTAGTGGCTGATAATTTTTCTAAAAATTTGTAATAGGTTTTCTACTTTAGTAAACAGGACATACAAAAATTGCTTTAATCTTTTTTTTTTTTACAGCACCTTAGAGTTATTTTCTGATGACAATTGCAAACACATGGTGATGCAGATTTGACTGGGAAAGTGTAATATGCTGATGTGAATCTATGTCGACCCCAAGAAATGGGTAACCTACAATTATTTTGTTGCTTTGTACTCTTTGAAGTCAGTTGCTTTTCTGTGTGTATGTTAAAGTCTCTTATAGACACTCAGCAGATGGATGATGCAGTTCCATTCATTCCTCCAGCAGACCACCATTCATCCCGCCAAATCCTGGGAGTCATTTTCTTCTTATAAAGAAACTCTAAGAGAGTATTTCATTTTACTGAAAATGTGAAGGCTTCTAAATCTGAATCAAGATAATATACACATAAAACAGAAAGATTTCTTTCTTGACTCATCCAGTTTAATCCTATTATGCAATTACCTATATGTATTATTTAGGTTCTTTACATAAAAAATGGGATAAAGCATTCCCTTGAAGTTTAATATTTCTCTATTTTTTGTCTGTTGATAGTTTTGAGAATAATTGTGTTTTTGAGTGCTTGGTTGGCTCAGTTGGAAGAGCATGTGACTCTTGATCTCACAATTGCGAATTTGAGCCCCACATTGGGTGTAGAGATTAGTAAAAATAAATACACTTGAATAAAATAAGATAAAATGAAAAGCATAATTGTATTCTTTTTCAGATGTTAGAAACAATATACTTTGAAGGTCTAAGTGTGTAGGAGGAGGTCAAAGACTGTTAAAGGAAAGAGTGATCAAAATTAAAAAAAGGTTGTCAGAAAGTTTCATCATGTAGAAATTTGCAATCTAATGGGTTTTATTGCAATGGGATTTCTGTACACATATACATACATACATGCACATGTGTATATACACACACATATATTGCTTTAATAGGATTACTCCTGGGGGGGGCATTCTAAGAAAACAATGATATTACTTCAACTGCCCCATAAAACACCTTACAATAACAACAGAAGAACCATCATGCTAAGAGAGAGGTTTCTAGTCTCTTGTGATGGAAGTATCCTGGTTTACAGACAATAATATTCAGCTACAGTTGGAAGAAAATGCCTCTTAAAAGATAAATATGTCAAGTAAATGACCACTCGTTTCATTGCCCCGAACACAGCAAGGACAGAGCTAGCCCCTATCTCTGCCTTTCTGGGAAGCCACACTGACTACAGTCAGCCCACGCACGGACCCTGCCAGAGGAAACACACACAGGAGTCTAGCAGTTCCTGCAAGAGCCAAAATGACTCCCAGGAGGGCAGGCCCTGCGGCTCCACCAGGCCATGTCCACAACGCCCTGCCGCTTCAGGTCCAGAAATGTGTGCTCAGGCCTATGTCTTGTGCTTGGTCACGAAGTCGAAGGGCTTCTACTACTCCTGTCATTGTTTTATCTCCTGTCCTGCTCTGCTGTGTGCAGCCTCACAGATTCTCAGGGTCAGTAATAAACATGTTTCAAGCATTAAAAGATTCTGATCATCTCCAAAATCCAATATTATTCAACGTCATTTATAATCCTGAAGAAAATCTTCAGCCACAGAAAATTCATAGTTTCATTGATGCCTTGGAAAGGTTAACATTTTCCAAAAAGCTTTTTTTTCCATGAGTAAAATAATATCTTCTATGCTTAGTTTCAGAGAAATATTATTTGAGGCAGACTCAGACATTACTTTTGTTACTTACATTCATGACTTTCCACTGGCCCACCTTTTCATTGCGAATATGTGCCAAGAACACCGTAATAGGCTATCCAGTGAGGTACTGTAGGCATATTCTGTGCCTTTGCTCTGTCTGATTCTTCTGCCTTCGTGTTCCCCAAACCCATCACTGTTTGCTATTCATAACATGACTTATCACATCTAATCTTCTCTCATAATTATTTGTTCACATATTGTTCTTCCCTACAAGTTTGACAACGTCTTAACATTAAAACAGCCTTTCTCATCCTTGAACCTTCTGCTCCAAGTCTTATACCCAGTAGATTCACAATGAACCAGAAGGCGTCCTTCAACCTTGGTCCATTTCATTATGTGGCATCTTGCCTTACTCACCTTCAGGGATATTGTGGAGATCATGTGAGATGCATGACCTGAAAGTACCTGAAATGAGAAGAAACCCTAGTCCAAATGCAAGACACGGCTATTAATCAATAGATAATAAACAATAAAATTGCTTTCTTTGAAGACTGTTTAACTTTTATGGATGATTTCTTGAGCCAATTATCCTAGCTCTGTATTGATGTCTTAAATGTATTAATCGATATAGAAAACAGCACGAACATTTCTAAAAGCCCTTCTAAAAATTGTATATGGCATGGAAGAAAGATGCAGAATTGATACATACTATTGTGTGCGTGCTTATGCTAAGTGAATCTTAATAAGCAAAATTAGTCAAAAGTAGCAGGTTAATCAACACTGGGTGATGATATGGAGAAACCAGCTGTGATGGTTCATTTTATGGGTCAGCTTGACTGGCCACAGGGTGCCCAAATTAAACATTATTTCTGCGTGTATCTATGTGGGTAGTTTCTGGAGGAGAACAGCATTTCACCAGTGGACACAGCAAATCACCCTCCTTATGTGGGTGGGTCTTTTTCAATCCTTTGAGGACCCAAAAAGAACAAAAGGCAAAGGAAAGAGGAATTTGTCCCTTTTATCCTGTCACACTAATTTATTTGAATCATCTCACCTCACCTCATCTTTTCTTTTTTTTTTTTAAGATTTTATTTACTTATTTATTTGTCAGAGACAGAGAGGCCACAGGCAGGCAGAGTGGCAGGCAGAGGCAGAGGGAGAAGCAGTCTCCCCGCTGAGCAAGGAGCCCGATGCAGGACTCGATCCAAGGACCCCGGGATCATGACCTGAGCAGAAGGCAGCTGCTTAACCAACTGAGCCACCCAGGCATCCCTCACCTCATCTTTTCTGACCCCAGGACTGGAATTTATACCATCAGCAACCCTGGTTCTCAGGCCCTCAGACAGAAGCTGAATTATCCCACTGGCTTTCCTGGGTCTCCAGCTTTCAGACAGTTGATCCTGGGATTTCTCAGTCTTCATAATCATGGGAGCCAATTCCTTATTATAATCCTGCCACCTCCATATATAGATACATATGGAGATCTATATATAGGTCTATATATAGTTACATACCTCTCTATATACAGATACAAAGATATCCTCACTCCTGTTACTTGGCTATCATCGAGAATAGGTAAGTGTTGGCAAGAATGTGGAGAAAAGGGAACTCTCATGCACTGTTGGTGAGGATGTAAATTGGATCAACCGCTACCAAAAACAGTATGGAGGCTCCTCTGAAGAACATTCTCTGAAGAACCTTCACTAGCATTAGAAGAAAGAAAATGTTAGGGTTGAAACAGTCTAGCTGTATAAGTTCCTGCTATTTCAAACCTGTCTGACTACAGAACACATTCAAAATTTCTGTGCTTCAGAAGTCTTGGTCCAAGTCACCATCATCTCTTACCCGGATTCCAGCAATGGCCTGCTAACTGGTCTCCTTGTTCAGCTCTTGCTTCCTTTGAAATTGTAGGTCAGATCATGTCATTTCTCTGTTCTAAACCTTCAGTGGTTTCCCATAGCTCTCAGAATAAATGTCCTGACCCTGCTCTCTGTTACCTCTTTGAGCTCATCCTTCACTCCTCTCCCACTGGCTCCATCCACTGCCTCCTGGCTGTCCTCTGAAAAAGCCTAGCTCATTTCCACTTCAGAGTTTTTGTTTTCATTCTCTTCCAAGAAGCCTTTCCTGACTACCTTAGTGAACTCTCACCCCATATCCTAATATCTAGTCTCCCCATATTCCACCCACTAGTCTCCCCACATCTCACTCTCTAGTCACTTCGTATCCCACTATCTCATTTTCTTTCTTAACACTTCTCACTTTCCGATATCATATTTATTATTTGTTAATAGCTTTGTTTAGAGGGTTTTTTGTGGGTGTGTTGATTTTTTTTGTCTTTTCCCACTAAGATATAAGTTCCATTAGGGCAGTCATCTTGTCTGTTTTACTTATTAATGTATCCCAAGGACCAAGAACTAAGCCTAGTGCATACCAAGTATGTTGGCTTGGTAAAATGGCTAGGCTAAACTACAGATCCCAGAATTCCCCTTCTATTCATCCAAGGAGGATCTACCCTTATGGACCTGGCTTAGTCCATTGGAAGGCCTTAAAGAGAAAGCTTGGACCTTCTCTGAGCCACAAGACTTCAAAAACAACAGCTGGATATGCAATTGCTCTTCCTTCCCTCTGGATCTTTCTTCCTGAGTGACTGCTGCCTGTGGACAAGCCTAAGCTCATAGGTCTCCAGCTTGGTCATGATCTTTCCTTCCTAACTGCCTGCCCCATGGACTTCGGGTTTGCTTAGTGACCCCCATGATGACCTAAATAGGTCCATTCCTTATAATAAATATATACACACCTACATACTACATATGTATTTTCCATTCTGATTCTGTTTCTCTGGTTCAACTCTGACTAATGTAACAAATGCTCAATGAACATTTGTTGAATGAAAAAATAAATATAATAGAAAAAACTGGGGGAATATTCTATTACTTATCTACTGTCGTGTAACAAATCACCCCAAAATTTTATGGCTAAAAGCAACAATAATCCTTTATTATCTCTCATGGCTTTTATAGATTGGAAATTTAGGAGTAACTTAGTTTGGCAGCTCTCGCTTAAGTTTTCTCATGAGGTTTCAAGCAGATGTTAGCTGGTCATCTGAAGGTCTGAGCGGGACTAGAGGACTGAATTCCAAGGTGGCTCTCTCACATGGATGGTCAGTTGACACTGGCTGTGAGTAGAAGGCTTCAGTTCCTCTCCCCATGGACCTCTCCAGAGATACCTGTCTTCAAACAGGATGATTGGATTCTTTCAGAGGGAACAATCCAAAAGACCAAACAGAAGCTGCAATTCCTTTATTGCCTTACACTTGGAAATCACACATAATCACTTCCAAATTATTTTAATGCTCACACGGGTCAACTTGATTCCATATGGAAGGAGGTTACTCGAAGCTGTGAATATCAGGAGATGAGGATCACTGGATATCTTCTTTGAAGCCAACCACAAATACATAGGAAAATTTTAATATTAGTTATATCTGGATATTGGGATAAAGTATATGCTTTTCCTCTTTGCACTTTTCTATCTTTCCTAAAATCTTTGCAATGGACATATATTATTTTTAAATCAGAGAAAAATATGTATCTGTATCTGTATGTATATATACATACATATTTATACATATATACACATATACACATATGAATATATGTATATTTGTATGTGTATATACAAATATATGTATATTTGTGTATAGTCACATATATCTTAGTATATGTGGATGTATATCATCATTTATGCTGACAGATCTAGTAAATAAAGTTCTCAAAATTCTTCTTGTATTTAGGACTGAATTTCTATAGTCCTAAATATACAATTTCATTCCTTGTAATGTAAATAATTTGAGTCATTTGTAAGAGGATGCACCTGGTTTTGTTTTAGGAAAGAAATTTAAAAAAAAAGAATCCATGATACTAAAATAGAGAAGGAGGAAAAAGGAAAAACACTGTTGTACAGAAGAATGCCAGCTAGTAGATGTGAAAAACAGAACCAAATTCGAAATAATTTTGTAACAATCACTGTAATGACTGAGGCAGGTAAGGATCATTCGTAAATGTTAAAATTATTGGGTGAAGAGTACTGGAAGACAGGATAGTCATATGATCATCCCATAGATGATGTTTTAGTTCCAAAGAGAAAGATGGTGATCTGGTAAAAATATCCTAAACAGGGGATCAAACTTAACTTCACCAGTAAAATAACACAGTGATATTATATAATGTAACACGCAATACACATTACTCATGCAGCATTCTTGCCCAAAATATTTAACCTGAACTTAATCATGGGGAAATAATCAGACAAATCCAGGTTGTGGAACATTCTACAAGACAGTTGTTTTGGACCCCTCAAAATATCAATGCATCTCAGATGCTAAAAAGATAGAGGGATTATTCTAAACTACGTTAATGGAGATTAAGGAAATAGCCAAATGCAATGCATTATCTTTGTTTGGATCCTGGATCAAAAAAGGTATAAAGGACAGTTGGGGACAATTTAGCAAGTTTGAATATGAACTCTATATTTTACAACATTTTTGCATCAGTGTTAAGTTTACTGAGAGTAACCCTTTTTATTGTGATTTGTTGGTTATTACAGTTGTTTCCACACACCGAAGTAACATGTACAACTTAAGAAAATGTGTATGCACACACTCACACACACACACACACACACACACACACAGAACACAAATGTGGCAGAATGTTAAGAACCAGTGAACCTAAGTGATGGATATAGGTATTCATTAAACTCTGCTTTAACCTTATTTTTCTGTAGAATTGAATTTTTTTTAAAACAAAAAGTTGGGGGGAATACAATAAGCAGGAGGTGAGGAGATGGGAAAAAGAGAAAAGAAAGGAAGAGGGAGAGAGAGAAAAAGAGGGGGGAATATATATACTGGCAAAAGAGGAAGATGGAAAGAAGGAATGAAGCAAAGGAAGAAAGGGAGGAAGGGAGGGAGGGAGGGAATGAAGAAGAGAGAGAGGAAAGAAGGTCCAACAGGAAACATCTATGACGAAAGACCTTTAGTCCTCATTACTTAATCAAAAACACCAGATTTCCTTGATATAAAATCTTAAATATAATGTTCCCATAATCACAAATGCACACAAAATAAAATACTTAGAGATAAAAGAAAATTCATCAGGGCTTTTAATAAAATTTAATTTTATATTAATTTGATATTATTAATGGTTAATTTTAGTAATAAATTAATAATTTAATAATAAACAATTTAATAATAAATTAAGATTATCTTAATATTTATAAATTCAATTTTAATATAGTTATATCATGAAACAACATGTAGCCATCAAAGCACTTTTTCAAAAAGTACTGAAGGGCACCAGAAAACACTCATAATGCAATATCAAGTCAAAGAGGCAGTAAATAAAACTCCATGTGATCTTCATTTTTATTTTTCATTATAGCATTATTAACCTACAATAAAATGCATGGATCTTGGTGTTCAGTTTTAGGAGTTCAGGAAATCGTGTACACTACTGTAACTACCATCCAAAGCAAGAATTAGAACACTTTCATCACCTCCACAAAGTCCCCTCCTGCCTCTTTCCCATTGATTCCCTTCCTCCATTCTCACTAGGCAAACTTTTTCTTATTTTTATCGCTACAGATTAGTTTTGCTTGTTCTTGGACTTCATGTAAGTGAAATTATACAAAATTTACTCTTTTGGATCTGGCTTCTTTTGCTTAATCATCAGATCATTATACTTCAAAATTCATTCTTGTTGACCGTTTCAGGAGTTCATTCTTTTGTATCGCTCAGTAATATTTGACCGTATAGTCCTACCATTTTGTTAGTACTCCATTGTATGTTCGTTTTTCCTTCTCCCTGTCAATAAGCACTAGACCGTTTCCAGTTTTAAGTGTTTATAAATAAAGCCAACATAAATATTGCCATATCTAAGGTTTTGTGGGTATATGTTTTTCTCTCTCTTGGGAAAATACCAGAAGTGGAGTGAGTGTAAAGTTAACTCTGTAAGACACTGCTAAACTATTCACCAAGATGCTTGTGCTGTGTTACATTCTCCCCAGCCGTGATGAGAGGTCCAGTTGCTCCACATCCTCTCCAACATTTGGTGCTGTCAATCTTTTTCATTTTAACCACCCTAATGGGTTGAAATAATACCTCATAGTAGATTTAATTTGCATTAATTTGCTGACTAATGAAGCAGTCATTTTTCTTCCTATACATATTGCCCATTGATATATATCATCTTTTGTGGTGGCTTTAAATATATGGAAAAACTATTTGATATCCTTCCATTCAAAAGTGGAGCCTAACTTCCGTTACCTTAAGTGTGGGCTGTATTTAGTGAGTTGCTTTTAATAAATAAACTTTGATAGAAGTGGTGGTGTGGATGTCTAAATTAGAATGTAAAGGTATTGTGACTTCTTCCTTGCTCTCTTTTTTGGATGGCTCACTGTAGGGGCAGACAGCTGCCATATCACAAGGACGTTCAAGCGGTCTAGAAAGAAGCCCATGTAGTGAGGGACTGGGGCCTCCCGCCACCCAGGTAATCTGTTCCCAAATTCTTGATCCTTAGAAAGCAGAAGATAATAAATATTTGTTGTTTAATTTATTTTTTAAGGATTTATTTCTTTATTTGAGAGAGAGAGCATGAGGGAGCAGACAGAGGGGAGGAAGACATGGGCTCTTGGCTGAGGGACCCCAGGACCCCGGGATCCTTACCCGAGCTTCAGCAGATGCCCAATTGACTGAGCCACCCAGGCACCCCAATATTTGTTGTTTTAAACTAAGTTTTAGAGTAATTTTAAAGTAATTCACTTTGCAGCAATAAATAATATACTCATTTTTCAATGGAGTTGCCCTTTTATTAATGATTTTTAGGAGTCTTAGCACATATATATGTGCTGAGAATATTTTTTTCACCGGTTTATGACTTGTCTAGTCATTTCTGAACAGCGCCTTCAAATGAGCAGAAAGAATTGCACAATCCAATTTAACCTTTTTTTCCCCTTTTGTGGTTAATGCTTTATGTGTTCTTTCCATGAAATCTTTGCCTACCTCCAAGATCATAAAGATATTCTCCTTGTTGCTTTAAATGTTTCTGATCTTAAGTTTAGATCTATGATCTATCCCAAGTTAATTTTTTATGTATGAAGTGAGATACAGGTCAAAGTTCATTTGTTTCCTTCTATATGGATACTCAGTTGTTCCAGCAGCATTGCTAAACCATTTGGATTGACTTGGCACATTAGTTGATCTTCATTTATTTTTTAAAAAGATAACATACAGACAAAAGGGCTAAAAGTGATACTAAAAATGTTAGTGATGATTATTAATAAGTGGTACAACTGTAGGTGGTTTTCTTGTTTTCTTTAGACTTTTCTGTATTTCCTTGATTTTTAACAATGAACCCGTAATACTTTATAATGAAAAATGCATAAAACATTTAATTTCTTGTGTTTTTCTTTTCCTTGAACTGTAACATAAAATCTGTAAAATTATAGCTTAAAATGCATATAAATAAATGTAACTTCAAAAATTTATGTGTTATGACTTACTAATTTAAATAGAAGTCCATCTGAATAAGTGGACAGGCACATTGTAAAAAGTATTATAAAAAGTATTTTATATTTAAGTTCCATTTTTATGACCTTGATTTATAGTAAATAATTCTGAAAGTCCATAAAATTTGCCAAGTAGAAAACTCTGGATACTGCTTTTAGATTTAGATTTGAATACTTTGTCATTTCAGTTTTGGAATTATATATATTCTAATTATCTCTGCGCTGGCAAAGTGTTTTTCAAAGGCTCAGAGATCCCTTTTTTGTGTGTGGGTTAAACATTTATGTCACAATCTGTTACACCATTCTTCGGAAACTCTTTGTTGTAAGTTCAAAAGTAAACAACAACCTTTACATGTCTGAGTATCACAAATGCAGTCAAAATGAAAGCAGTTTTACTGTAACGTGGTATTATACCCGAAGAGATAAATATATACTGGCAAAAGAGGAAGACAGGCCAAGTATCAACAGTGAAAATTTATAACTCATCAGTTTCGATCACAGAAATGTCACATAGAACTTTCTTCTTTCTGTTTTGAATTGCCTTTGGATGCCCCGAGTTTCGCTTGAGGTTGAAATTTCAGCCTTAAAGGATCAAACACCAGTTCCATCAGTGTGGCTTTCTGATTTTGCAGTCAGCTTAGAACATTCCAGTTCACCAAAATATAGGCAAACATTTGGAAAACTCCCAACACACCTGGCCTCCTTTTGAACAGGACGACCTTTCAAGCTTTGCAGCGTTCATTTGTTGCGCAACCTTTAGGGGCACACTTTGGGGGGTGGCTTGTATCTCGATCCGAATGTTGAGAATGTTGAGGGGGGAGGCTCACAGCAGTTCCTCTAACAGACTCCATAACAAACCATTTACTTTCCTTGCTGGAGCTACGGTGCCAACTGACACATATGCACCGGTGGAACCCAGCAGAACCTTAAAAACCCGCAGGAAAGGAGCACCGTCAGGAGCCCATCCACCGGAGGGGAGCTCGTGGCATGCAACAGATAGTTAACCTGAAGAAACACTGACGGAAAAAGGAATCCTGGAAAAGTGATCACAAAACAGCAAAATGACCAGTGAGGACTGAAAGACTTCATGTGGAAATTTTTCTGCAGCTGTGACCATTTGTCTGTATTAACAACAGATCTGTTTTGTTTTGTTTGGGGGCTTGACAAATTACAGTCTCCTGTGCTGTTCTCCTGTCTTGTGGAAAATAAGGGGAAATGTAACCCTATGGATTCTTCATCCTGTAGTCTCTCGTTTTCCCCAATTCTCCTGAGTTGGCCCCTCATTGTAGAGTAGATGAGAAAGCCTTCAAATGTCAGCTATAAAGTCAGAAGGAGAGGTTTGATCTTGGCGACTGTAAGTCAGTCCCTGATGGAAATGAAATCTGTCCAGTCTGGAAACACTGGCTTCGGTGCTGGGGTATCATGTGCATACTGGAGGGTAAGTGGCTGAGCTGGAACCTGGAACAGCCTCCTCCTGCCTTTGCCCAGTCTCCGGTCTTCACAGTTTCCATAACTGCCTCTCCCAGCCCCACGTCTCATCCAATACCAATTAACACTTTCATCAGAAGTGGTTAAGTGCCTAACGGCGACAAAAGCCAGGTACTGTACAAGGAAGTGAAATAGTTTCCTCTCCTCCAGGACAAATGTGAAGTTACAAGAACACCAAAATCAGTTCAGAAAGTATTACTTTTCAAAGACCAGTAGATGAAATCCTTGTGCTTCCATTTTTAAGCATAAGGAGAAGGATTTGGTATGATTTAGGCAAAAAGGAGAATACTTTTGGTGCTTGGAAGCCCGGTAGCCAACACACACACACGCGCGCACACACACACACACACACATGCGCAAGCACATGCGCACGCGTGCACACACACACACACACACACACAGTGTTTTTTTTTTTAAGAAAAATGACAATGGATGATAATTGATTTGAAGACAGCCAGAGTAACAGAGTGCATGTCTACCGTCTTCTATCTGTTGTTATTACATGGGATACATGGGATCCAGAGGAAAACGAGGATTATCTGTCTCTTTCTAATTTCTATTTATGGACACCATCCTTGCTTATTTTATAGTCACTACAGTGGGTTGCATTGTGTCCCCCAACAAGATATGTCTCTGTCCTAGTCACCAGAACTTGTGATGAGACCTTATTGAGAAAAAGGGTTTAGCAAATGAAATTAAGTTAAGGATCTCAAGACGAGATCATCCTGGACTCTCCAGATGGGTCCTAAATACAGTGATAAGTGTCCTTAGAAAATGGGGGCTCCTGGCTGGCTCAGTTGGTAGAGCATACAACTCTTGATTTCAGGGTCATGAGTTCAAGCCCCACATTGGGTGTAGAACCTACTTAAAATTGAAAAGAGAGAGACAGACAGAAGAAAAGAGGAGAAAATGGGGGCGGAGATTGGAGTGCTACAGCTACAAGCCAAGGAACAGCTGGAAATCACAGCGCTGGGAAAGGAAGGGAACGAATCTCTCCTTAGAGTCTCTAGAGTGTGCAGCCCTGCCAACACCTTGATTTGAGGCTTCTGGCCTCCAGGACGGGGAGAGAACACATTTCTGTCATTCTGTGGTCTGTTTGTTAAGCAGATTCAGGAAACTAATGCAGTCACCTAAGGTCTTTATCAGTTGTTTCTCCCTCAATCCCTTATTCATTTGTTTGTTCAGAACACAAGCACCATCAGTCACCGATGTGTCAGGCACCAAGGAAAGCACAAGGGACACAGAACCGAAAAATAACTCTTTTGTTCTCAAGAGCTTTATAATCTGGCATTATTGATGTCATCACAATGTGTGGGCACAAGAAAAAAGAGGTCACTGCTTCCTGGGATGGTCACAATAGGGTTCAAGAGGGGAGCCCTGGAAAGTTGAGGTGTTTGCTGGGTAAGCAGATTGGGAAGGATGGAAAGGAGAGACTTCTTGGAAGAGAAAGGAGCATGAACAGAGGTATGGAGACATGGAATCATGTAGCCTTTCTGGGAATTGGTTGTTTTTAAGTAAAATTCCAAAGTAGGTGTGGTGAGAGAAAGGGTAGATAAGGGCCAGATTATAGAGAGCCACATCGGCCAGGCTGAAGAGTTTGGAATCCATCACATGGCAAACAGGAAGCCACCAAGGGTTTTAAACAGGTTGAGACTATCATCATTCCTGCATTTTGTAAAGATCCTTCTGGTAGAGGTAGGAAGGGTCGCTTGGAGACTTAGCCAAGGCATAGGGATTTATTAGACAAGTACTGACCTGGTCTAGGTGGCAGATGATAAGAGACTGAACTAAGGCCCAATTGTGAGGCTAAAGCACAGGTGGGGACATAAAGAGAAATTTATGCAAGAGTCTGAGCTAGAACAGAGTCTGAGAAAAGTGGGAAGCAAACAAAGAAAATTCTATTGCTGTAACCAAGAGAGATGAGAGTATCAAGAGGGGAGAACCCAGTTGGAAGCCGCTAAGAAGTCAAGTAATGTGAAGCCTGAGAGGAGTCCATTGGATTTGTCAACAAAGAGACCCTGGTGACTAGGTCAGGGCCATCTGACGGTAGATGCTATTAGCTAGCAGTGCCCATTGCTGGCAAGTCCGTTAGCATCTGCAAAATGAGAGGGGTCGTCAATAGATCGCTAGGAGTCCGAGTGTGTTCCCTGCACTTTCCCCAGCATCATCTGAGAATTTAGAAATGCAAATCCTCAGGCCCCACTCTTTCTGAATCAGATACTCAGGGGTGGAGGCCAAAAGCTCCATGTTCTAACAAGCCCTCCATCTATTCTGATATGTGCTGAAGTAGCTTAAAGTTAGAGAACCACCTACTCACATCAGACAGGGCCCTACTACTGAGAACGTGATCCGTGGACTGGCTACATCACTACCATTTGCGAGCTTGTTACAAATGCAGAATTTCAAGCCCAGCACCTGACCCAATGAATCGGAATCTCCATTTGTAACAAGATCCTAGCGGTTCAGATGCACATGGAAGTTTGGGAAGCCGCACCGAAGGATTTCGATCTCAATTGCTTCCTTGCCCAGAACCTCAGATAACGTATTACATAAACCTAGTGAATCGCTAATTCAAAGAATGGGAGAGAATTCAATATAACATGCCCAAATTTTCTCCTCTCAAATGGAATAAAAGATAAGAGATAGACAATGGGCCATAACTTACAGGATCCCGGGAATACTCTCGGAGTAATCAAAGTAATGTAGGTGCTTTCTAGTTCTTTGGCATTCAATTCCAGGTTATAGAACATGTTTTTCTTCAAAAAGGGAAAAAACTTACCAAAGTTCATTTATCATTCTAGGACACTAGAACTGTATTCAGTAAAGTCTCTTACTATTCTTGACAGAAACAGTATATTTGGAAACAGGTAAATCTTTATATGACTGAGTAGGGCACTGCTTATGCTTGGAAACTAAGACCATTAAGATCCGTACAATTTACTATCTATAAAATATAGCTCAACATTTTTAAAAGGCCAAGAACTATTCCATTTATTTTGTGTGAATATAGTTTAACCCAGAGTTTCTCAAAGAGTCCTCAGACCAGCAGCAGTCTCCACGTCCCCTCTGGGCTTGTTAGAATTTGCATTAGGCTCCACTCTGACCTACTAGATCAGGATCTCAGCAGATAGGATACGCAAAGTTGTTTTAACCAGTCCCTCAGTTGATTCCGATGCCCATTCCAATCTGAGAAGCACTGATCTGGAATCAGAAGCACTTCATAGAAAACCCTTCTGCCTGGAGCGTCTCCTGTTTGCCTCTTAAACTCTTCTCCATTTAAGTGGTTTCATTTATCTTTCATGTCCTTTCATGGCTCCTTCTTTCCTCCTTCCTCTTTTTTCTTCCTCTATCTACCTATATCTTTCCGTTCTACTTTTTCACTTCCTATTTCTTTCCTAGCTCCCTTTAGCTTCGAACTGCCCCCTTCTCGAAGATGTATACAAATCTAGCACTTCTGCTCAGAAGTTTGCCAGCCTAAGCAAGTCTATCAGATACCCATGCTCAGCATTATGGAAGAAACGAAACAGTCCATCAGCCACTTTGTCCTTGAAACAATGAAGCTTGCAAAAATGACAGTATACAGGCAGTCATTGTGCAGTTCTTTGGTATTAATGTGACTGTAATTAGCAAGAGCACTCATGATAGTCATGTGCTAATTGTCCACAAATGTCTGATAGCACAGAAGAGTACAGGATTTCCAGTCTATGGGGCAATTTACCTGAACAATGGGCCTTGTTTTAGGATTCAGGGTTCATACTTTCACCACAAGAGGTGGCTAATAAACACTGCAGGAACAAATAGTACTAATATTAATATTAATAAAAAGTGTTCTTTTGTTTAACGAAAATAGTTTGTCTTTATTATATAGCCTACTGTTAATAATCCAATTGCTCATAATGATTTGGTAGTAAATGTGGTCCAGGCCTTTTTCTACGAGCTTTGCAGTTATTAATGTATTTAAATCTTCCACAACCCTATCAGTTTGGTATAGTTACCATCTCCATTTTACAGATAAAGAAATGGAGGCATGGAGGAGTTAAAGAACTTGTCTAGGGTCCCATTGCTGGGAAGTACAGAGATGGGATTTGCTTATACAGTCCTATATATACCCTTTGGGGTCCCGGATCAGAACCACAGTGCTATGCTGTTTCTCAGGGGGAAATGAGTTGAACTACACAAGGCACATTTGAATTTCACATCCCTTCATATTTCACACTAAGAGGACAGATTTATTAAATATTGTCATGTCCTAACACTTTCAGTTGGAAAGAATATGGTGTAGCAGGACAAAACCTAGACTGGGAGCCAGAAGTCCTCAATTTTAATCTTAGTATTATAGGCAACTATATTTATTTATATTTATATTAACTACGATTAAATTTATTTATAAATTTATTTATAAATTTAATTAGATTTATATTTACCACTATTAAATCGACTATATTTATTTATACTTATATTTATTCATATTTATGGTTCTCTCCAGATCCAATATTCTATGAATTCTAAGAATAAAACATAGTCCCAGGGAATAATTAAATTTAGGAATCTAATGGTACATAGAAGCACAATTAATCAATTTTCTAATTATTCCTTTAGCTATAATATAAACAAGTAAGATGGCATAATTCTTGATTCTTAAGGCGGGATGAAATGTTTGCTCGTACACACACATGAACAACATGCATAGAAATACATTAAAACCTAAAGTACATTTGCTCAAATAGGGGCATCTGGGTAGCTCAGTGGGTTAAGCGTCTGCCTTCAGCTCGGGTCATGATCTCAGGGTCCTGGGATCGAGCCCTGCATGGGGCTCCCTACTTAGCTGGGAAGTCTGCTTCTCCCTCTCCTTCTGCCCTCTCCCCTGCTCACATGTGTGTGTGCTCTTTCTCTCTCAAATAAAATTTTAAAAAGCCATTTGCTCAATATAATAAAGACCAGAGATGATCAATTGTATTGGTTTCCTATTGTTGCTGCAACAAATGATCACTCATGTAGTGGCTTGAAACAAAACTGATGTATTATCTCATAGCTCTGAAGGTTGGAAGACTGAAATGTGTTTCACAGAGCTAAAACCAAAGTTTCAGTAGAGCTTCATTTCTTCTGGAGGTACCAGGGAAAAATCCATTTCCCTGACTTTTCCAGCTTGTAGAGGCTGCCCACATTCCTTGGCTGATGGCTCCCTTCATTCATCTTCAAAGCCAGCGAGAGCAGGTTCATTTCTCACATTACATCAGTCTGACCTCTTCTGCTTCTCTCTTCCACATACAAGGACGTTGTGATTCGATTGAGCCCACACGGACAACCTCAGACAACCTCTCCAGCTGGAGAACCTTCAGATCCTTCCATCTACAAAGTCTTTTTGCTACGTAAGGTAACACATTAACAGGTTTTGGGGTTAGGACATGGGCTTCTCAAGGGTAGTCATTTTGTGTCTCCTATGGAAGACACTTTAGGGTTCTCCAGTAAGGCTTCCATTTCATATATTTAAAAACAAAATAGTGTTTGTAGCGAAGAGGAAAAATATTCAATTCTGGAATATTGTAATATTGTAATATTTATGAAGTTCACAATTAGATAATGAATTGCAAATGTCTGACTGAATATTTTCTAGGGTTGATATTGCTTTGAGCACAAAAAAATGTCAGAACCCAAAAAGACTATGGGGTTGATCTAGTGAAGTCAACCCTCCTTATTTTATATATGCAAAGACTAAGGCCCAGAGAAGCCAATGACTTTGCCAGTGAGTGATAGAAGTGAGACTAGAACCTCCTGGCTTGGTTCTCAGGTGCAGGCCTCTTCTGCCACATCTTAAACCTGTTTCTCTTTTTTTCCCCCCTCACCCTACCAATAACTTCTTAGACTTCTGGGTAAAATTCCTTAGTTTAATGCTTAAGGAGGAATCTCACCCAGTGTCCTGGCATATCACACAATTCAGACACGCTTTCACAGCTAATATTAATGATTAGGACAGGCCTCTGACTCTTCCTTCTTCTTTGGGGAAGTATGTGGAAGAGCACAGAACTGCAGAAAGAAAAAAAAGTCTTGGTCTTTTGATTGCCATGTGACGATAAAGAGTAGGAGGAAAACTATGCTGTGGTAAGGAAAGTAGCTAAACCACAGATGAGGGGCTCATGGAAAAAACATGTTATAAATACCTTTTCTTATCCCTACCATGTGTCACATGCAATGCCTTACCTATCATGAGGCGATTTAATTCTATATGGGCTGTTTATGAAGCAAAAATTATATTCAACACAAAACATGTAAGAATAACAACAAACTTAGTTGACTCCTTAAAGTATGCCACAGTTTTTCTTGGCCAAATCCTTGTTTTGAAAAGGAAAATCATAACTTCTGCATGGCATAGAGCAAAGAGAGGGCAGTGCCAGCCCTAAACACTGGCAGTATAAGCAGTATTGTGAACCTTCCCACCCTTTTCTTAAAGTGTAGAAAATTCTAGCTTTTCCTTGGAGAAGGGCAGCAAAGCTCTTCTGAAATGTGGCTGCTAGAAACTCTACCCTTAGGAAAGGTTAAAGGTTAGAGTATAGGATGATTTCAATCATGACAAGAAAACTTTATTGAAATACAAAATCTGTCCCAGTTTTTTAAATTTCATCTTAGCAAGCTAGTAATGAAAAGAAATTTTCTGAAATATGTTTGTTGTAGAGCACCTACTCAAATTCTACTGCACAAGTCATAGTGGTGAGACCCATGTCCCCAGATTCTGATTAGCTTTGTAGTCCTTCACTCATAATATGAATAATAGTCAAGTCAAGTCAATAGTTAAAGCCCCTAACAAGATATAGGAGGGAAAGTCAGCACATAGGGCGAAAACACAGGAAGCAGAACAAATAGAAAGATTAAAAAACAACAACAACAACAACCTAGACAGGAGGGAAAGGAGGGAGACAGGGTTGGAAGGATGGAGAAAGGAAGAAAAGAAGGAGAAAGAAAGAAAGAAAAGGAAGGAAAGGAGGGAGGGAGGAAGGAAGGAAGGAAGGAAGGAGGAAAGAAAAGTTCTTTCAAAAAAAAGAGCTCTGGAAATAAAAATGTATATGGAAAAATAAAGCAAAAGCAAGAGGAGGGTTGGAAGATAAAGTTGAGAAAATCTCCAAGAATGTAGAACAAAAAGAGAAAGGGGTGGAAAATAGTGGAGGAAAAGATAAGATACTTAGAGGATTAATCCAGGAGATTAATAGCTGAATAAAAGAAATTCTGAAAAGAAAGCTCAGATAAAATGGCTGAGAGGGCATTATTAAAGAAATAATATATGAAGCTACTGAAAAGGGCTGTCTGGCTGGCTCAGTCTGGAGCATGTGACTTTTGATCTCGGTGTTGTGAGTTCGAGCCCCCAGTAGGTGTAGAGAGTAGTTAAAAAAAAAAAAAAAGCTACTGAAGAATGTATGCTACCAAAACAAGGGAGTAAAATAAGAGGAAGATTTGAGATTTCAAAAAACAGGGATGCAAGAAAAGGAAGAGGTCAAAGGACTTCCTGGGTTGATGGCAGAGGCAAACCGAAGGGTGACTAATACTCTATTTCGCTCTGGGACAGGGTTACTTTACTTGGAAACAGTCTGATCCCTTTGAACCTTGCTTTTAGAGGTGGGACTGACTGAACGCCCTGTTGGTCTACACTAATGTCCCACTGAGTACCACCCATGACCGTTCTACTTCATACCTTGTGTGTAAAGAGCACTTTCCACTTTGGGTGGTAGGAACACAAGCCATTCTCACCCTGTGTCAAGTTTGGGGATTGTCTGCTTGATCTTTTCCTGAAGGTCTCTCTCTGACATCAGAGAGTTTCCTCAAACAGCTGTGCTGATCCTTACCCAACTGCAGATTCGAGAACCTCTGCAGAACTCTAGAGCTGTCTTTAGCTCTTTCATCTTCACCGCTCTGCCTTGAGAATTCTAGCAGCCTCAGCACCCTGGGATTCAGAGCTCAGTATCCCAAATTCAAGGAGCTCACCCCAGACCATTCAGGTTCTCTCTCTGCAGCATCTAGAAGGCCCTCCGCACTTATTTTCCTTCTCTCTGGGGTCACAGTTCTGCACTGCTTGTTGTCTACAGTCCAAAAATCATTGTTTTATACCCAAAATCTATACAAAAGCAATTAACTTTCTAAGCACCAGAAAGAAAATGTTAAAAATCTAGTTTTTAAGAAAAATACCACTACAACATGGATGAATCACACAAACATAATATCGAATAAAAGAAACACAACAGAGAATCCATATAGTAAAGATTTCATTCATATGAAGTTCAGAAACAACAAGACTAGACTACATTATTTAAGACAGTATATCTAGGTGTTAAAATTAAAAGAAAAGTAAATTTCTAATTATTTAAAAGTTCAGGGTAGTGGTTACTTCTGAGGGCAGACTGGGAGATTGCAACTTGGAATATTTGCTATGGGGCTGGAAATATCCTATTGTTTGACCTGAGTGCTATTAACATGGGTGTTCACTGTAAAGTGATTTGTTGAACTGTACATACATGTGTCTTTTATATATATCTATGTGTTAGATAACACGTGTATCTATGTGTTAGTAACATATATCTGTTAGACTTCATGATTAAGATGGTAAAGAATATATTATTTGTAATAATAACAAAAACATAAGTTATCTACATATAATCTAACAAATAAATTATAATATCCTCATGGATGAAATTACATGACATTAAAGAACATCCTTTAAAAATATTCAGAGATACACCACAGACCTTGACAAGAAAATTTAATATTATAGAGATGAAAATTCTTACTCAATTAGCTTATAGATGCAAAATAAACCCAAACAAAATCATAATAAGGATTTTTGTGGAATTGAAAAATTTATTCTAAATTCATATGGAACTGTAAATGGTCAAAAATTGTCAAGATACTCCTGGAAGATGTAAAATGTTGGAAAACTTAGAACTATAGTAATTAGGGTGGTCTGGTCCTAATACTGGAATAGACAAATAGACAGATAGAACAAAACATAGAACCCTAGAAACAAACTCATGAGTATATAGAAATGTAATCTGTGACAGATCTTCAATAGTAGCTCAAAGAAGAAAAAAGGGACTCTTCATAAATAATGTAGGGACAACTGGAATATATATGTAATAAAATAGAATTGGATTTGTACTTCAAACCAGTCTCAAAAATCAGTTGCAGTTGATTAAATACTTAAATTCTAAAAGTTTTTAAAATTTTGAAAGATAAAACCATAAAGCTTTCAGGAGACAATATATAAATACATCTTTATTACTTTGAGTTAGGGAAGACATAAAAATGTGCAAACTATAAAGAAAAGGATTGATATAGCAATGTTTTAGAAATACTACCTATCAAAAGGTTCATAGAGAGGATACAAATATGTTAATAGAACAGAATAGCACACAAGACGCACACATACAATAACCTGATTTATGACAAAGATGTCACTGCAATTCAGTGGAAAATGTTTCCAAAAATTGTGCTGGGTCAGTTGGGTATCAATATAGAAAAAAAATAGGAAACCCAACTTCCTCACACTATAGTGTCAAAAAAATTCCAAAATGTGTTATAGACCAAAAAATGAAAACTTCTAGATGAGAACATATGACCTTGGCATAGGCCAAGATTTCCTAAACATGGATCTTTAATGTAATGTTAAACATTATCATAAAAAATTATAAATTGGATATTAAAACCAAGGACATCTATTTATCAAAAGACACTGTAAAGAGAACCAAAGGCCAAGTCATACACTGAGAAGATAGTTGCATTCTTCTTAAAATATATTTTCGCATCATAAGTTTAACTGAGAAAATATGTATTTGCAAAGCATAACTGACAAAAGATTAGCATCCAACTGTTTGAAATTTTTCTATATATTTTAAGAATATAAACAGGGGTACCTGGGTGGCTCAGTTGGTTAAGCATCCAACTCTTGATTTTGGCTCAGGTCATGATCTCAGGATTGTGAGATCAAGCCCTGTGTCAGCTCCACGCTGAGCATGGAGCCTGCTTAAGATTCTCTCTCTCCCTCTGCCCTTCCCCCTGGCTCAAGCACAGACATGCACCCGCTCTCTTAGCTCTCTTTCTTTCTCTCTCTCTCTCTCTCTCTCGAAGAAGGAGGAGGAGGAGGAGGAGGAGGAGGAGGAGGAGGAGAATATAAACAACCCAATGGAAAAATTGGTATAATTGAAAAGAAAATGAAAAAATATTAAAAGATGTTCGAGGATGTTCAATATTGTCAGTTATCATGGAAATGCAAATTAAAATCACAAGATACCATTTCCAAACACCAGAGAAGAAAAAAAAAATTTTTTTAAATATTTTATTTATTTATTTCACAGCGGGAGAGAGATCACAAGGAGGCAGAGAGGCAGGCAGAGAGAAAGAGGAGGAAGCAGGCTCCCTGCTGAGCAAGGAGCCCTGATGTGGCCCTCGATCCCAGGACCCTGAGATCATGACCTGAGCTGAAGGCAGAGGCTTTAACCCACTGAGCCACTCAGGCACCTGAGAAGCAAAATTTTTAAGTTCGTTGATATCAGGGGATGGGAGGTTCAGAAAAGTGGGTGAAAGGGCATGAAAAAGATAGAGGCTTCCAGTTATGGAATGAATAAGTCACAGGCAATAAAAGGCACAGCATCAAGAAGACAGTCAATGACATTGTGATAGTGATGTAATGGGACAGATGGTAACTATACTTGTGGTGAACATAGCAGAATGTATAAACTTGTCTAATCTCTAAGCTGCACACTGAAGCTAATGTTAACATTGTCTAACTACACACACACACAAAAAGTTCATGGATATCAAATGTTGGTAATAACTGTTGAACAATCAGAACTTAAATTCTGTTGGTGGCACTTATGATTCCCATTTATATCAAGTTGAAAAAACAGACAAAACTAAACTGTATATTGATTAGGATAATGTTTTATATGTAAGTTGAATAGAATGCGTAAGCATATTTGTCATTTTTCACAAATGTTTGTATTGAACTTCTATATAATATTTATACTAAGAAAAAATGGATAATATTTTGTTTAGGTTCAGAGCAGAACTAAGTGATCTCTTCAATATTTGGGGGCGGGTGTGCCTGGGTGGCTCAGTTGGTTGAGCAACTGCTTTCAGCTCAGGTCATGATATCTTTTTCTTTAAGATTTTATTTTTTTAAGTCATCTCTACACTCAATGTGGGGCTTAAACCCACAGCCCCAAGATCAAGAGTCATGTGCTCTACTGACTGAGCCAGCCAGGCACCCCTTAAATATCTTTTAATTCTAGTAAATCAAAGGATTTTAATGTTATCATTAAAAGTCTTTCTACCTAGCTTTAATATCCTAGTTATCTATGCAATCATAAATTGGAAACTTGAGAAATATCATATAGAACCTGGACTAATAGAGAATCTTTTTCTTTTGTAATGCGGTACCTGGAAAAACCTCATTTTGCACCCCTGCTTTTTTCCAAAGTATGTGAACAAAATGTTCAAGGTCATTGAAACAATTTGCTTTACAAGTTCTATCAAACAGGGGGCTAGAGGGCAAGGAGAAAGAAAAAGAGAGTCAGATAAGGTTTGATTTCCAGTGACCTTTGGATATATGAGAAGTCTGTTGGAAAATTAGTATCTTTACAAAGTAAATATGTTAGTAATCATTCCACTCTATTGGTGTTACATAAACCTAAAACAGATTTAAAGGCAGGGAGAAATGAAACTGACCCGCTGAAGCTACAATGTGCTTTCAGATTGTCGTTCTCTTTACACTTACACATTTATTTATTATTTTTTTTTAATTTTAATTTTTTTTTAAGATTTTTTATTTATTCATTTGACACAGAGAGAGAGATTACAAGTAGGCAGAGAGGCAGGCAGAGAGAGAGGAGAGAGGAGGAAGCAGGCTCCCCGCTGAGCAGAGAGCCCGANGTAAATATGTTAGTAATCATTCCACTCTATTGGTGTTACATAAACCTAAAACAGATTTAAAGGCAGGGAGAAATGAAACTGACCCGCTGAAGCTACAATGTGCTTTCAGATTGTCGTTCTCTTTACACTTACACATTTAGAAGACAAATTCCAAGCATATTAAAATTTAGTGTCACAAAAATGTATTTTTCTACTAGTAGCTATAGAAACATTACAAAAAACTCCTTTCACAGAACCTTTGGAATAATGAAATATCTCTAACTTGGGCATGATATTAACCATTAGACTAAGAAAACAGGCCACAGTTATTCAAAACTATTATAAGGACACTTTGATACATAGATTGATATTTTCTTTTGGTTAAAGCTGTGGGTAGTGTAGGGAACTTATAGAAATTGTCAGTTTCTGCAGGGTTAATTATCTTTGTCATTTCATTAAATATTATTATTTATCCTTAGCAGTATTAAATTATCCCAATCACCCTTTATTAAATATATCAGTATTATTACCTTTTCTCCTCATTTTACCCCCTTATCCTCCAGACTCAAAGCTCAGCTAAACCTGTAAATTGGATATATATATCAATTTCACTTATACCTTGAAATTCATCCCTTATACCTTGAGCTCTTGTTAAACATTTACTTGTTATGCTGTTTCAGCAAATCAAGAGGAACAAAAATCTTGCTGTTTTAAAACAAAACACAAAAAGGTCCCTTAACTATAACTCCCTATCTATAATACCTCATAAACCTGAAACTTAAATTCATGTTACTCTTTTGCTTTTCCCCTTGTATTTTCATTTCTACGAGAATGAGAAGAGGGTGGTGGTTCAAAAATATTTGTGAAAACAAAGATGACTTAGGGACCACCCAAGGCTTCCTGGTTCAAGGCACAGCCACGAGGTTCTGGCTGGACACACACAAGGCTAGGTAAAGGGGTATGTTCCCTGCGGGAGTTACCACCTGAGGATTTCGTCAGTGGGGCCCAAACTGTTCATTTGATTCAACACATTCTCTATCACTTCTATCCCAATTACAATGCAAATAGATGGCTTCTTGGTCAAATCACTGTCATTTTTCTGTCAATTGTTATGCCCTTTTGTTCAGCCGTTTTGACATGATACTGACCTTTAAAATTCAGAGTCCTTTGTAAACAAAAATTGAATTTGGAAGAAGCAGCTGTCCTCAATTTCTCTTACACCTCTCAGAGGGAGTAAGTTGTGAGATGCTCCCCCCTCATACAGTTGAATGGTACAGCTGCTAAATAGAGAACAAAATGCTTTGATCTCTTTGAAAACATCTACCAAAGTGTGCGCCACCTGTATGCTCTGTTCCTAAATCCTTAATTTCAGTGTTTGTTCTAAAATCAATGGGGAATTTCAGCTATAAATCCATGTAAAATAAAATAGACTAACATCTAGCTAAAAGGAAAATCAAAATAGTAGAGTGAGACAAATTTGTTAAGCATATTTTCTGGAATGCTAAAATGTTCTAGTATAAGTCAGACCTCCCCACCTTGGAAATTGTATTTTAAATTGTAACATTTCCAAGTAGACACGGTAGTGGTAAGAAAGTTGGACTGAAAGAGTAGATGTGAAGAAAGAAGGAAAAAAAATGAAAATTTGATGGCTGTTGTAACCTACTTTTGGTGTTTTGTATAGAGGAGACACCTAGTTTACTCTACAGTGGAAAATAAACAAAATGGTGGAGTTTATAACATATTAGGTACAATATGATCCAATTTTGTTATTTTTAAATCTACATATTTTTTTAAAAAATTATACATAGATGTGAGGAAAATACTCCCCAAAATAGGAACATATACCAAATAGATATTTTCAGTTATGGGATTGTGTATGCTTTATCTTTATTTTTAATTTTCAAAAAATATATACGTAAGATGTACCTAGTTTTATAATATATACTTAACAAATATACTATATACTATATGTGTGCCTATTTCATATGTGGATATATATCATATATAAACTTATATATCCATATATATGGATATGTATATAAACTTATATCCATATATAAACTTTAAATATCATTTTTATATTTTATAAATACTATTATTAGGAACAATAAAAATTATCTTTAATTTAAAAATAAATTACATTATTTCATTGTGACTCAAGTGGTTCCTAAATTAAACTTGGAAGACTTTGACAATTCACATCATTAATTTATTTATTCAAACATTTATAGCTAATTTTGAGCATTTACCATACATCAGGCCCTCTTATAGGGACCAAGGACACAGTATAAGACATATGCTGTACCCTGTTCTGTTCTCAGGCAACTAAGAGACAAGTCCCAAATCCACACTGTCTCCCCAACTGTACAGATTATTTAATCAAACATCTGTTGAACAACTTTTATCTGCAGAATCTTGTCTTCAATCCTCAGAGGATGAAAAGAAAAGAGACTGCGGAGAGACATAGCCTCAGACCAAGAAGACCAGTGAAACATGGAATATGTGGGAATAAGTAGTACTCACCCCGTTCAGACTGTTTCTTAGCACATTATGTGTATTGACTCATTGAGTGCTCACAACCACGTTTTCAAGTAAGATCTACTGTTATCATCTCCATGTTAAAGATGAAGATATTGGGGCTCAGAGAGTTTAAGTGTCCCACACAACGGGAATCAGCTAGTAAATGACGGAGCTAGAATTTGAACCCAGGCTATCTGGCCCCTAGCACCCAAGCTCTAAACCACCACTCCACACAGAAACAGATTTGGCAAAGAAAAAGAAATTGTGCTGTCCAGAACAGAGGAGAAGCCCTTAAGCACATTTGGCAGTTGGCCTGTGGGAGGGATGTGACTAGCAATGGGCAAGGCTTCACAGAAAAAGTACATGTAGCATGCAATGAAGAAACTTAAGTAATGGGTGTCTGGGAGCTTTGTCCCCCAAATTATGTATAGATAAAGGTAAAGCTCAACATGAGAAAAATCTGATGAAAGAATTTGAAGCAAAGTGGGTTGCAAACAGATCAGAAGGTAAGGAAATTTTTGTTCTGAAATATTTTGTAGTGATCAACTTGAGAAACTTCACATAGGGAGAGCAAGTGAAATTATATGTGTGGGATAACTAAGAATAGAAGGGCCCTTCAGGGCCACAGGAATGCAGGGTTCTGGCACTGGCCAGGCGAGAAAATAGGGCAGTGTTATGAGTAGGGGGCCAACAGGAGGAACTGAGGGAAGAGAGCTTTCTGTAGAAAATGACTTGGGTTTGTAGACCAACCCATCAGGCAGCAACCATGCAGCAGAGACACCCAAGTCTAAGGGGAGGAGGAACCGGGCGGATGGGCAGATACTTAGCTGGTGCTGTGGTCATGAGACCAGGATGAAGACATTGCATGACGGAGAACCAAGGAAAAGAGGTGTGGATTCACAGCAGACAAGGGAGGGGAGGAGGTCTCCAAAAGAGGAAACAGAAGTCAAGACAGGAAAACTAAATGGGACACGGGAGGCAAAAAATCAACACAAGACCACTCAGGTCAAAAGGAAGGTTTTAAAGAGTTTTAAAAAATCAGTATTTAGTGTTTTTCACACGTCTTCCATAATATTGAAAATGTGCCCTTTCGGAAGTTTATTGTGATCTTAAACTACATAAATTGCCCATGTTTCAATGGGAAAAAATTGAATTCTGGGGTCCATTGACTTTTTTTTTAGAAAACTACCATGATTGCAGTTATATTAATCACAAAACAAAAGCATGACAGTAACTTAACTTTTCTTGGAGATTTCGACAATCAGAGCATGCATTAGAATCACATGCTGATCTATTTATGTAGCTGAGCCCTGCCGTTCCAAGGTATTTAACATTAAGATCCAAGCTCATTTCTGCTCCACGAAGATATAGCACCGTAGAATCATTCCAATGCTTAGCGGGCTCTGGCTCTCACTTGCTGGGCAGGTCATGCTCGCTATACAAATGGCTTCTGCAGAACTGAATGTGACTGGGGAGGAAACAACCATTGAAAAGCATCCCCTGTACTGCCTGGGAACACAAAGACCCATCACATTGGGATAAAAAAGAATCCTTTTGCAGTGGAGATTTCAGATTCAAGCATCAGAAAATTAGTCACTTCTTATGAATCACTTTAATTTTGTTAAAGCCTTACCCAATAGGAAAAGGCAGCAGGGAAGAAATTCTTTCAAATATACAAACTTCTGTTACATCTCATAGACAAAGAGTCTGCAGTCTTTTTTCAATTTTTAAGGTTATCACAAACACACAGAAAAGGTATCAAATGTTTAGTTCCAAAGAGTGATCTTTCTCCCCCAGCTGTCTACTTACTGATCATCCATGAACCAGTTAGTTAGTGTTTATAGAAGGAGAGTAACATGTGGTGACCTACCCCTGGCACGGAGATTCATTTCCTAAGATGCCCGTGACCAAGCAGACGTGAGCTACCCCATTAACACCCCCCAAACAGACGCCATGACCCATTCCCTCCTGACAGACCATATTCTTTATAGCCTCTGTTCTGTGGCACGTTGGATGTCTGCTAAATTGTTATTTGTTACAAAGCATGCTTTTGCTGTGACAGATGCCCCCAACTCCTTCTCCCCGCTGAGCTCACGGAATCACAGCTGTGTTGTACCACAAGTATGGTGTTGTCAAATCTTTGCTTTGTTTAATTATTCAAGTTGGTTCTACCACAGCATTAAACTGCCTGGCGATATTATGGGATTTCAGCACGAACAACACACATGACCATACAGATGCCAACCCGTGCCAAGTGTCTACACCGACTCCATTTCTCACTCAGGGTGGTAACTGAAAGCTCACCCCCTAATAATCAAACACAGAGCTGGATGGAAGAGTGTCATCAAAAGCTGGTCTGCCTCCATGCTGCAACAGAGTCCTTCAGGCCAGTGGCTCTTGCATGTTCAAGGCCAGAGTCAGTCACAAGTGCAGCCCGAAAGTGGTTACCTCCTCAAAATTCTGGGTCTGGACCATTTATGAACCCTAGTTCAAAGTCATAGTTTCCTGAATTTAATAGATCAACTGAAGATCAGTTTTACCCTCTGAACTTGACTTTTTCTTTATTCTTCCCAAAGTATTTTAAAAAGCATAGAGAAGTGGTTATGTGTGACCTAGACATTGCCCGGTACTCCAGTGGTATTAAGACAAGACCAATTTAAAGTGTTGACTTTTTTTCATCCCACAAATTTTTTTTTAAGATTTTGTTTACTTATCTCACAGAGAGAGCTAGCGCTCAAGCACAGGAGGAGCAGCAGGCACAGGGAGACAGAGAAGCAGGCTCCCCACTGAGCAAGGAGCCTGACATAGGACTGGATCCCAGGACCCTGGGATCATGACCTGGCCTGAAGGTAGATGCCCACGCAGGTGCCCTTCATCCCATAAAATTTTTTTAAAACATAGTAACAGGAGAGCAAAGAGGCTTCAGGGATCATCTGGTTGGAGCCCCTCATTTTGCAAAGAGGAAATGGAGGCCCAGAGTGGGAGAGCAACTTGAAAAGCATCAAACAGCTAGGAAGGAGCAGACCTCCTGCTGTGTCTGCTGCTGGGCCACACTTCCTCCAGCCACTGCAGCACAACCAAAAAAGGCTCTTTTCTAGCATCCCACTACCCTTTCTTGCTGGGCAGCTTGGCGGGCGGGGCGAGTCTCTCTCTAAAATGTAGTCTCTGTGCAGCATGACAGTGTAACCCGTAGGTTAGGCTAGAGCAAGGAGGAGGGGAGCAACTCGGGGAGGTTGTATTTATAGGGTAGAGAGCCTCCCCAATCCCTACAACATCCTGGTGCCTCCGTGTCTACGGGCTAAGAAATCAGGGCATAAAAAGGGACTTTTCTTGGTCAGCATGTAACCAGGAGCGCAGCTGCCCTGGCCGCCGCACAGTTCTCCAAGAGCAACCAGGCATCGGTCCAGCACCTCTGAGAACTGACTTCTTCCCTTCGCCGGGAAAGATGCATCGCTCCAGCGCTCCCAGCTGGGAGGGGAGAAGCTCACTAGGGAGCGACACCAGCTGAACCAAAAAGTCCCCTCTCATGAGGCTCGGCCATCGTTCTCAGTCCTGGATTCCTTTATAGGGAAAGGTGGGGCCAAAGAGAGAGGGGTGTGGCGTAACGGACGCTCAATATTTCAACGATTCATAGTTTTAGCAAAGTTCTATTTTTTTAAATCTGACTTTAAGAAACATAGATTTCTTAGAATTTTAAGGGACTTGAGAACTCGGCAAGTACAAAATACCAATTAACTGAGGCATCCTGCCTATAACAGGCTTATAGCCTTTCAACTTATTTTATGTTTAAAATAAGTTATAAAACTTGGGCACCTGGGTGGCTCAGTGGGTTAAAGCCTCTGCCTTCGGCTCGGGTCACGACCTCAGGGTCCTGGGATGGAGGCCCGCATCAGGCTCCCTGCTCAGCAGGGAGCCTGCTTCCTCCTCTCTCTCTGCCTGCCCCTCTGCCTACTTGCAATTTCTCTCTCTCTGTCTCAAATAAATAAATAAATAAATCTTTAAAAAAAAATAAATAAGTTATAAAACTTAACTTGGGAACTTGCACTAATAAAGCATTTCCTCTCTGTCTCAAATAAATAAATAAATAAATCTTTAAAAAAAAATAAATAAGTTATAAAACTTAACTTGGGAACTTGCACTAATAAAGCATTTCCCAGGAGAGGGAGAAGACTGAGACTGCTACGTAAATATTTTATGGGTGTGTGAATTCCACATTTAAGTGCTTTCTTTGTACCTCGAACACAAGCCCAGGTAGCACAGAGCTGCTTATGATTCTAGGTTAGCTTTCCAGAGACACGATTCACCAAATCCCTACTATGCACAAGGCGCTGTACAGACAGAGGTGGACAGCAAAAAACCAAAACAAAAAAAACAAACCCCCCCCCCCAAAAACAAGTAGCATTTGGTCCTGCCATTAAAGAGCTTATAACAAAGGCAGGGGACTAGAAGACATTATCTGCATTTACTTCCTTACCTCTGACCCCCCTCCTAAGCTCTAGTCCTGAACTTGGAACACCTTTCCCTTCTGCACCCATACATTCCAGTGCATTTCTCAAGCTGAAATGTCTAAAGCCCAAAGCATTAGTTTTCCTCCAAAATGGCTTTTTGGATTATTATAAATGATATCACTGTTTTCCAAATCATCCAAACACAAAAATTTGAAATCAGTTTTTATTCCACACTTTTCCTTCTCCTCACGTCAGTCACACTCTCCTACTGATCCCTGCTCTTTGTAATCTTCCGAGTTCCCTCTTCTGCTCTAGTCCCACTGCTTCATGCCTTCATCCCTGAGACAAGGTGCTCACACGCTCTTGCACTAGTAACTAATTCTTCTCATTCTCCCTGCTGCCACGCTCGCAAACTACCTTGCATACCATTACTGGAGAAATCTTCCTAAAATATCTCTGATCTTGTCACTCACTTGCTCGCGCATTTTTTAGTAGCTAGCCTCTGCTTCCAGAAGAATCTAATTACCTTAGCTTGACATTGGCAATGTCCCATCCTCTAGTGGTAACTCACTGTCTCTCACCTTCCCCGGCTCCCCAAAGATGGATTCTTTTCCAGTTGTACCATATGCTAATGTTTTTCCTCTACTGGAAGTGCCTTCACTCTGCCCCCACCTGTTACCACCCTGCCTACTTCCAAGTGGCTGTCCCTCCTCATCAGTTCACCTTCTCTTAATTCCCTGAACGTTTATTATCTGTGCCACTCATCTGCTCATATAACATCATATATTGTCTTATATTATTGTCATTTTTCTGTATCTTCCATTACACATTTACTGACTTATCTGTAAAGTTCAAGGGGATGTACAGGTTAGTATTTGATAAATAAGAATTGTAGTATAGGAAGTAAACATGCACACAAATAACATTAATAATTATCATCACATGGTAAGTACGGTACAATAAGAAAGTTAGAAAGTAGGAAACCACTGCAAAGAAAAATCATCTGCAACTGTGTGTATCCAAAAAAAATTTTTTTTTTCACACAGAAGGCAGCATTCAAACTGAATCCTAAAATTTGGATAGCATTCTATGCTACCTTAGACATACTAGATTCTCCAAGAATATGCATTGACTGAATAAATAACAATGAATTAATAACCCATGAAAACTGATACAAAACACAAGGCAATTTATCAAAAATCACCTGCTCATTTAAGGAAAAGATTAGAAAAGCTTATGTAAATGGCTCGTGAGCAGTTCTTAATCCAAGTAGACATTCAAGCATATTTTTTTCCTTTGATCTTTAAGTCTGCCCAGATCTTGTGTCATGATCTACTAGGGATCTGCTGCATTGTTGTGTTGTTCCTGTGACAGGCAGTCTCTGAGAGCCGATAGAGTGAAGGGCACACACCGGCCTTTCCAGTGTCTGTAACTGTTAAGTTTGTCCTGGAAGTCTCTTCTTTCTAGGGGGAGGAAAATACTCTCATTTTAACCTTTCTGGGAACAGAAGGCTGTCTTGAAGGCAGCTCCACAGGCATGCCACTTGTCCTCTTTCTAACAACTTCCATGGAGACAGTCTTTCAGTCCACATTACAGTTGGGGAAATAAAGGTATCAAACGTCAGGGAACTCCTCAAAGTCACAGAGCAAGCCAGGGGCAAGTAGATACTACATCAGGATACTGCCCCAAGTCCAGTGGGTCAGGCCACCTGCAATTAACTACTTGGAGTAGGCAGAATTAGTGCCAGGACTTCCTCTGACAGTGGGACCTTTCAATGACCCTGGTCTCTTTATGGATTAACAGACTGTATCAACTCTCCCGCCTGCCATGTACTGAGCTTCCCACCCCCACAGGCACTGACATTACAGGTACCTAAAGAGCAGGCTATAAATATTAATCAAGGGAGTGAAGTTCATGCCTGAGAATGTTATGACAGTCGAAGTAACACATGAGACAGAAATTGCTTCCACTGAATAAGAAGACATCTTTTCTCTGCGGGAAGCCTCTGCCTGCAATGTAATTTCCTATAGAGGTGGCAGCGTAAAGGAAAGAGTAGAAAAGCAAACCAATATGGTTCTTTATAATGAATACATTGATGAGGTCCTATGAAAGTAAATAAAGTCCCTGTAAAACACTAGGAAATTTCTTGGAAAATAGCCCATAAATTGGTCATAAAGTTTACCTCAGCCTAAAAGCCAAGGCCATGAAAAGAATTAGGGCTCACTAACAGAATCCAGGGCAAGGGTGAGGAGGGGTCTAAGTACTCAGCAGTGGGAAGGGGGCACCCAGAGAAAGCTTGGGTAGAATGTTAATTGCCTCTTGAATAGAGCCCTGAGGAGATTCTGCAGGCCCTCTTCATCCTCTTTTGGGGTAAGGCCCAGTGATGTGAATGAGAAGTTGATGATAAAAATTTCACCACTAGACTAGGTTCTTAGCTTCGTGCAATCAAGAGCAGTTGTGGTTATTCCCAAACTTGGAATATTTGTCAAGATCTATTAAGCTTAAAGATTTAAGCAAGGTACATAGAGTGGTTCCAAAAATCCTTGAATTTTTATAAACTTAAAAATTTAAAATAATGATGCTAGTCTCTTATTGGTACTTTGTTGAGGTGTATTTATATTCATAGTTCATGTTTCTGTATCTTATAGAAGTTTATAAGTGATTTTTACCTACATGATTTCATCTGAAGTCCCGCCAAGTATGTAAAGTAAATTAAGAGGCTGACAAAACTTACACAGCTAGCTCAAGGTCAACTAACGTCCCTGAAGGCTCAGGGAGATTCACCAGTTAGAACTTCTTTGGGTCATTCCATTAAGGTGACCTACTATGCCAAGGAAGGTGTTGGATGCTGGCTGCACATTACACCACGGTCAGGATGACTAGTCCATGCATGAGATAATCTCAGTGAAAAGCAGATGAGAAAGGATAAGTATTCTTGCACTACTGTGTGTCCATGCAGGCTTAAGGAATGCTGATCTCTCACTAAAAAAGCCTTTAGGAACCTACTTCTCTCTGGCGCTATATACCAGAAGCATGAAAAGTCTACAAGTTCTGTTGCAGACCCATGACTGTGCGGTGTAAAATAAAAGATAAGAAGATATATAGATATATAGATATACACACACACACACATATGTTCACACACATACACATACATAAATGTAATTTTAGTACATACGTGTGCCTGTATATGTGTTTATATGTGTATATATAGGATAAAACACTTTCTTACAGTAAAATGGATGCAGGCATTATTAATATTTAGGATCCAGAAAAAAGTGTGAAATTCAGCAATTCTTGTAAACTTCAGTTAACATATAAGTATAATGTGGAAATAACTGAATATAGGTATTAACAAACTCCAGAAATGAACAATAGAAAGAATACACCAACTTCTTAATGAGCGTATTATTTATATGGAAATTTTCCCTTAAAAAAAGAATAACAGACCTTCAGACTTTTCATTGAATGACGTCATGATGTATAAGCAGCATGGCTTAAAAACTGCAGAGATCTTTAATAATTATCTTTAATTGTCCCTCGCTGCATTACATGACCAATGGGGCACCCCAGGACTCCTGGGTACAACGAGGAAGCGTGGCTACCAGTTTTACCACCCAAAAAACTAAATTCAAAACCCACTTCTCTTACTAGGTAAATGATTGTGAGTAAGATTGCTAACATGTATGTACATCAGTTTACACAGCTATGAAATGAGGTTAATGATCCTACCTCTAAAAAAGCTCAAAAATCTTTTTAAAAAGCAATGTATGTGAACATACTTTGTAAACTGTGAAATAACATAGAAATGTTAGTGGATTTTCTTATTTCCCTTCTTAAATTCAACCTTCTAAATCGGTAGCTTTTTTCCCTAAATTTTATAGACTTAGCTTGTAGCAAACATTGGGTGCAAGTGCAATAATTTTTGAAGCCATACACATTGTGCTCACTGCTATAATCTCTTATTGAACACGTAGACTAATTTCTACAATGACTGGCTGGGATCAATTTCAAAATGACCACAATTTCTCTGAGCACTGTATGTGAGCCCTTTTGTTGTTCCTCCCATCAAGAGGTGGAATCTATGTTTTCAACCCTTGAATCTGGGCTTTGCTGCATGATCTCCTTTGACCAAAAAGATATTAGAAGATGTGACTCAAGCACGTAGGAAACACACATTGGACTTGCCCTGTTTTGCTGCTGGGACCTTATGAACAAGTCCACACTAGCCTGCTGGATGATGTCACATGGAGAAAGGCCCCAGCCACTTCAATCATCCAACCCACCCAGATGGCACCCCAGACATGGGAGTGGGTGAGGCCATCCTCGATCATCCCACCTCAAACATGAGAAATAATAAATGTTATTTTCTTAAGCCACGAAACTTTGGAGTGTTTTTTTATGCACCAAAAGCTAACTGATACTTTGGCCTAAAGTGGCTGCCATAGCTACAGAACTTTCCAGAAACATCTCTTCAGTGACTTGTTTAGGAAATAACTACTCCTATTTTCAAAAGACCTCTAAGACTTTAAAATGTTATATTTGTGTGCAGTTATCATTTTATCTGAAAAAGTTAGTTGACTAATGGAACCAAGGGACCAAGCAAATCCTGCAAGACTTAGAGTCATTAAAGATGACCCAGGAAGTAAACAGTAGTTTGGTTACGTTTCTAAAAAGCCAATTGGAGAAATTTAGCAGAGGCCCCCTTAACTACCATTTCTCTTCAACTAAACCCTTAAATTCATTCTTTACTCCACCCTCCTCATCCACTACACACCTACCCCTGCCCCTCACATAGCGAAGTTCTGAGAAGCTCCCTCCAGCCTATCAAGATTTTCTTATTTCTGAATTGTGGATGGTCCTGACTGTTATACATTAGAGAACGTAAATAAGAAATCCTCTCAACAAAACAAAGCCTGAAGTTTCTATACTCAGATCATATTTGGAATTATATCAACAAAGTTACAAGATTCGCTGAGTAAATTCGGTACAATAAATATGCCACAGTGATAACTCCATGAGAAACTGTGAAGAAAAGTAACAAATCACTGAATCAACAAAATATGAAGAAATGTGGGAAAATGTGAAAATATGTTAGGATATCAGGCCTAGCATAACATACTGGAAGCACCATTTTTCCAAAGATGATCTAATTTAAATTGCACTAAAAAGAGACACATGCTAGAATTTTTTAATCACACACATATAAAAACTTCTATAAACCACCTCAACAAAGTAAAAAACAGGGACTACTTATTCACATAAGGTATGCATAAATGTAGGAAAGTGCTGAGCACAAGAAACATAACTTCAACTAAACATAGAAATATGGTATAACAAAATAAGGACACATAGTTATGACACTTCACACTAGTCCCCTTGCCCAATTAGTAACCATCAAAAGCAAACTTATCTGAATTAAGTCCCACAAAAATGAGCCAAATTACATTAATCAGATTGTAATGGTCAATAAATAACCATAATACAATACATACAATAAATAACAACTGTCAGACAAGCCAACAAAGTTCTATTGTACTTTACAGAATTGGGTTATTATTATATTGTCCTGAAGTTTCATATCAAAAGTAACTCTAGAGTAACTGGACCACTGTATAAAAATATTTAACCAGTATTTACTCAATGCCTACTATCTGTAAGTCAACCATTACACAGAATTTCTTTGTTCAGTTTGGGTTCCAAATGTTTATTTTAGTCCTGTTATTTTGAAGTTGGACCATGTTTTATCCCAAAACATCCCAATGAGATTTATCACAAAAACTCACTTATCCCCTCAGGTACATTTAACTGTTATTAGCACTCTGACTGCCACAAAATACACAGCTGCATTTCAGTAGAAAAAGAGGTGCTACAGTACAGGCACTTTTGTGTGGCATTCTCTGGTCTCACCTCTTCCCACTACCTCAACCACATTAAACTATCCAAGCTGCCACGAATATGCCACACTCTTTAACACCACCATAACTTCTGCACTGGCTGTTTTTTCCACCACCACCAACCATCATCACCCTCCCAAACACATTCACACACACACACACACACACACACACACACACACACACACACACACACTGAACTGCTTTCTAAATCTTCAGTACATGCTTCCAGGTTAGATTCAAATATCATACCACCTTTATGAAGCCTTAATGTTTCCCCAAAGCTAAGTCAGACCACTATTTCAACCATTTTTAATAAATATATATAAAATAATTTCATTGTAGCATCTAACAAACTGAACAATAATTTATCTGTTTCTACATTTATTTTCCATTAGACTGTAAGCTTCTCAAGACAGTCTGTATTTCATTCTCCTTTATATTTTAAAGTTTCAGCACAAGACCGGGAATTTAATGGCAGCATAATAAATGATGAATGAAGTATGAATACATGAATGAATGAGTGAATGAATGATGAAGACTGGGGTAAGAATCAAAGTGTCAAAATTACCCTTCTGGGCCTGCCACCAACTACCTGAGTAACCTAAGAGCAATAAGCCCTCTGAATCCAATTTCTTCCTATTAAGTAAGAGAGCTGAATTGGATCATCTAAAGAGCTCTCAAATAGTAGCAATACAAAGGAAATAACTTTTTCTGAGCTCCTTCTAAATGTGAGACACCAGCCAATGCTTTACACTCACATTAACACTAATCTTTGCGACAATTCTACAAAGTGGGTATTGCTTATTCCCATTTTGCAGATAAGGAAATTCAAATTTAGTTTAAGTAACTTATGGCCCCGCAGATAATGAAAATAAAGTTAGGATTCATACCCAGCTCTGCCTGATTCCAAAGCCCATATTATTCCCTAAGATACCAGCAATAGAGTATGTTGGCAACTTGTAGGCATATCATAAGTGTTAAGATTATCCACTTTTGTGTACAAGTGGAGGATTATCTATCCACTTTTGTATACAAGATTTCCATGTCATCAAAGAATGGTGATAATTCAGCCATTCTGTTCTGGGCTACTAAGCACATACAACCACACAGTTACAACTGAAATCCACTTGAGATCCTGGCAGTCAACTTCTCCCTAAATCAAACTGAAGGTCACAGGGTTTTCTCAACCCCCAGTTGTATAAACCCCTACTTGTTTTGTGTTCTTGATTATAAAACCTCATTACAGTGTTAATGTCATTGAAGAAGGTGGGTATCTGTTTAGGGTCTCTGTAACAGAGAGTAAGATTCATTGCCAAACCCAAGGCATAGTAAGTTTCTGAATAACATGACTTAACTACATATGTATGAAAGTTATTATTTATATTGGGTCAATCTCTGCCTATTGGAAACAAAACAAAAACAAAACAAAAGATATGTCCCTTGAGATCAGGAAATACGATTTTTTTATATCCTGTTATCAGCATACTATGAGTTCAATGCATAATTAGGTATTTACGTATCTTCCTCTATTCACCAGGGAGTTACCTCCTGATAAACCCATATTTAAGCAAATATCTTAAGTCGAAACTGCATTTAGCACACCTAACCTACCGAACATCACAGTTTAGTCTAGCCTATCTTAAGCATGCTCAGAACACTTATATAAGCCTATGGTTGGGCAAAATCATCTAACACAAAGCCTACTTTATAATAATTGTTGAATGTCTCATGTAATCTATTGAGTACCATACTGAAAGTGAAAAAACAGAAAGACCGTATTGATACAGAGCAGTTCTTAATGTATCAGTTGTTTGCCCTCATGATCACATAGCTGACTGGGAGCTGTGGCTTGTTGCCACTGTCCAGTGTCATGAAAGAGTATTGTACTGCATATTGTTAGCTTGGGAAAAGATCCAAATTCAAAATTCAAAGTACAGTTTCTACCAATTGCACACTACTTTTGTGCCATCATAAAGACAAAAAATTGGAAGTTGAACCATTGTTAGTTGGGGACTATCTGTATACCTAGTCGTATTTTACTCTTTATGTTCATGTGCTTTGTCCCTAAATCTCTTTAAAACATGGAAAGTATCTGTTCAGTGTACTTTTTCATTTGCTTTCACAATTACATGGGGTGGAAAGTTTTGGAAAAATAAATACCAATATCTCAGAAATTATCTCTGGGAATTGGGGTTGTAGGAAACTTTCACTCTTTATATTACTCATTTTGGCATCATTTACATTTTCCATAAAGATCATACATTGGTTTTGTAATTAGAAAAAGCATATATATAATAACAATCTTCAACAATGATTTCAAAAAAGTGTATCATAAAAATTTGGTTAAAAACAATATGCATGATAAATCACAAAGTTTAGATTTATTTTGCTCCTGGATGACTTAGTAAGTCTTAGCATTAGAAGATAATGCAGATGTGCAGAGTATTATCTAATATCTGGCCTTGAATGGGTATCTAGGGATTGACAACATCTCATCAGAATGCCATGTGGTGTTGAGTCACAAAATGCCTTTAATTTAAAATCACCTCAAAAGTATACTCAAATATTTGGCTCAGGGAATACTATGAGTCCATGAGGGAAATGTTCTAATCCTTCAACGTAAGGACTCCAGGTTATGTTCTTCATTTAAGCCTGCATCACCTCTTAATCTTGACAACAAAATCCTCACCAAAGTTTTGGCAGGCACACTAGGAATGATGCTGCCAAACAGGCATCATTACTGACCAGTCTGGTTTCCTCTCTGCTGAAACATAAAGCTCTCTAACAAAGGTTGCTTGATCCAAATCACAAACAGGTTTTCTCAAATTTGGCTCTTTGGCTTATGAGCAGAAGGAGGAAAAATTACCTCTGTTATAGTTACCTCTATAGTTACCTCTGTCTGCCCACCAACACTGTACATCAGATATTGTCGAACTATGACCCGTGGGTCAAATCTGGCTGTTCCCCATCCCATCCCTTCACTGTTTTTGTATAACCCACAAACTAAGAATGGTCTTTTAAACTATTGGGTGAAAATTTAAAAAGAATAACATTGCATGACATGTGAAAATCACATACGATTCAAATTCGAGTGTCCATAAATAAAATTTCATTGAAACACAGTCCACTCATTCATTTATATATTGTCTATGGCTCCTTTGATGCTACAATGAGGTTGAGTAATTCCAACAGGGACCACATGGCCCTCTTTAGTGGTGGAACAATATCTCCCAAAAATTCATGTCCACCCAGAACCTCAGAATGTGACCTTATTTGGAAACAGGGTCTTTGTAGATGAAATTAAGTTTAGATGAGGTCATACTGGGGTAGGGCAGGCCCTAAATCCAATGACTGGTGTCCTCATAAAAAAATGAGAGGACACAGATACATGGAAGGAAAGAATTCACATGGAGACAGAGGCTGAGATTGGAATGAGGCATCTGCTAGCCCAGGAATACGAAGGATTGCCAGCAACCCCCAGAAGCTCGAGAAAGACACGGAATGGTTTCTCTATCAGAGCCTCCTTACTCTGTAAGAGAGTGGGTATTTATTGTCTTGAACCACCAAAAGAAATAAAGTTCAGTTGTTTTGTGGTATTTTATTAAGGCAGCCTAGAAAACTAATATATCTGCAAAATCTAAGATATCTGGCCCTTTTCATAAAAAATGTTGCTGACTCTTGATATGGAGAATTGTGCCAAAATTGTGGAGAACTGTGGGGAAAAAAAAAAACCTCAACACAGGATGAAGTTACCCCAGGCTGACTTAACCAGGGCTAAAGTCTGTCTAGAAGAGGCAAAAAAGCATTAAAAAAAAATCACATCGCCGTTAAAGGATGGGTCAGTTCTTACCGCACACCCTCATACTTCACTTACAGCTTTTCTTAATTTCACAGAAGTAAAGAATTCTAATTATTTATTTTAGTTGTCGATCACACACTGTTATGGCGCACTGCATGAGTTTCAAAAATAGCACTTCAACTTAAAAGTTCATGAGTACCTCAACATTCTATGTTCCGTGAATGTAACAGGAAGTCGGTGTTTTAATATGTGAGGCCAGTGATCAAGAGCAGGGGTGGGAGAAGTTAGCTGACTCTCTCTAAGGAGTGAGCCCCTGTAACTACACCTGAATCTGGCTCAGTAAGAATGCTACGCCCTTCCAGTTTCTAGGAAGCACTGTTGCCATCACTACAGAGTCTAAAAGCAGTACTTTAAAGATTTTATTTATTTATTTGAGAGAGAGAATGAGAGAGAGAGAACATGAGAGAGGGGAGGGTGGGAGGGAGAAGCAGACTCCCTGCTGAGCAGGGAACCTGATGCGGGACTCAATCCTGGGACTCCAGGATCATGACTTGAGCCAAAGGCAGTCGCTTAACTGAGCCACCCAGGCATCCCTAAAAGCAGTACTTTAAAATCCTTAAACTCAGAGGCACTCAAGAAATCTATGTTGATTGATTAATGAATATCCATTTCTAGTTATTGGTAATATTTTAAAAAGACTCAACTTACTAAGAAGTTTTAGTGACTTCTATCATATTTGATTACAAGAATCTCCATTGCTGCTGTTCTATAAAAACACAATATGAGGGGAACAAAAGGCTTTCTCAATAATCACTTAATTCTTATGTAACCTGAATTTGTCTTGCTCAAGACTTGATTGGTGCTCTTCTGGCTTAATTATTCAGATGAAAGATGAAATATACCTAGTGAGAGGAAGATGAAACTTCACATGTAATTATAACACAAAAATACCCATGATGCTGGCTGAGGAAGGTTGGGAACTCTGTGTCCAGGATACCAAGCAACTCAAAAAGAAACTCACATTGCAGTTACAAACCAAATTGTAATTTGCCTTGCATGACAAAGAACTTCAAAGACTTTGATGATTCTTACACCAACCACCATGATTTTCCAAGTGGATCTGAAGGTTCAAATTTGGTTTGATGAGCCCCTTGCTTCTTGGCTAAGAAAAAAACAAAAGTGCCAACCAGGCAAGTCACAAAGCTCCCTTACAAATGTTCTTCAGTAGACAAGATACAAGTCAGCCAAAGAAGCACCAATGCCCCAGTGAAAAGCTGGTACACTGATAACCTGAGACAACTACTTCCAGCTCCTGTCTGGGCAGCAGATCCCAACTCACTTCAAGTGTGGCTGCCAGGTACAAGAGTGGAGGCTTACCTGATGGAGCTTAAGGGTTCTGTGTGTCTGCAGCCATGAGAACAAGGGCAAAGAGTAGAGATGTTGAAGCCTACATGGAATGCTTTTAGACATTTTCACTTTTAAAATGAGAACATTTCATTTTTAAAAATAATACATTTTCTGTCAAGAGGAACTGGATGAAGGACAGCGAAACAAAGAGCAGGAATCATATTTCATGTACTGGATCACCTTCTGCACCATGTCTTCCCAGGGTCCATTTCAGCAGAGAAGAGCCACCGACACCAATAGTAGGAGCCAAAAAAAATTCTGTGAGACTCCTCTGAATAGTGACATAAAGATTTCATTAAAATACAAGACTTCTCCAAGTCCCATCATACTTGTGGGAGACTCCATTTGGCTTCTGAACACCAACAGGTGTCATGGAGTGTTCGTACCTGACTCATTATTGAGGTAGGAGCCAGGCCTGAAAATAAGGATGTCAGAACCCTCATCTTCACATACTGCTTCAATAAGGCACGTAGACTTTCTCAAGCATTCGATGACAGTCTCTACAAGCACTGGAAATTCAGATACCTCCTGAGTCAAGACAAACCATGTTTTCTTTACTTTATTTTGTGACCTTTACCTCTTTAGCTGGCCTCTGTTCTGGGCAACCCAGCTCCCCTCATCTTTGATCCATTCAGTCGTGCCTTTCCTACCTTTTTTGTATTTAGAGCAAGCCATGTTTTTATCATCTACTAAATCTTTTTTTGACTGGATTAACATTTATATGAGCTGACTATACTATGCATCTCATTTTTTTTTTATTTTTACATTTGATCTGATCTAACAGGCATCACTGACATTATACCTGAGGCACTGTGCTTAGGTGAGAAAAATGACAGAGGTGGCTAAATCTTTCGGAGTTTTTTTTTTTTCTGCAATGTGAAATTAGCATACATACCTACTTACTTTAAAGAAAATGTCTAGACGCATTTGCATAATCAGGGGACACAATGCATCAGGCATTCCTCCTGACTAGCCACCTGTAGGAATTGTTAGTTTACATCACTAAGCCAGAATCTATCCATTTATTGTCCTTTCTTTAGGTTTTCATAAATAATACTGATATCGTATTTATTTATTGAAATTTGCAGATTTATCCTAACATCAAAGTACTTGATGAATCAGTGTCCTGATGACTGCTAAAACTCCCATCAATTTGTCAGGTCTTGACAGTGATCAAACAACTCTGCTTTGGAACTATACTAAATAAAAGACAAAAGCTAAGTTTAATTATAATTATAATGTTTTTCAATTTTATGGATGGGATGACATTTTATAACTATTTTGTAGGTGAAATTTGAAATTAATATTTAAGTTTTGCTGAGATTTCACTTACGTGAATCCTTTAAAGACATAGTAGGTTAAAAATAAGTCTCTAAAACCTCTAGTGGCATACATATCACTTATTTTGAACATGACTCGAATTTGAGAAATTTTAACCATATAAGAGTCTATTCTTCCGATGGCCTGTGATTCAGGGATTTATGGAGTTATGTGATATTTCTTTCATTCAGATTCATTATTCAACATGAAGTTACCTCTAAAAGAGAGACAGCGACAAGAATGGGACTATAGGAAGAAGCTGCCTTATTGTGGAAGTAGAGAGTCAGAAGACGTGGTTTCTAATCTTTATTCTGATATGAACCAGTCAGACTTAGGCAGATCACCCACTATTTCTGGGACCTGCTCCTACTTGTGGCGCAGGTGTAGTAACCCATTTAAAAACAACAGGAGATACAATAAAGAGCATGTCGGCTATAGTTAATAACACATTAAGAGACTAAATCTTAAGTGACTTCATCACACACACAAAATTTCATAACTATGTATGGTGATACATGGGAACTAGATTTATGATAGTGACCATTTTGTAGTGTATACTAGACTTCTTATGGTGATCATTTTGTAGTGTATACAAATACTGAATCATCACGTTTATATGTCAATGATACCTCAGTAAAAAATAAATAAATAAATAAATAAGACAATAGGAGAGAAATAAAACAACAAATGACTGAGGAGTAACTTACACAACATATAATGACGACTTTATATCTATACCTAAGAATGTAAGAGATAGAGACAGCTGATGTTCCTAAAAGGTAAACTCAGTATTATGAAGATGTCAATTTTATACGAATTGATTTTCAATTCAGCATAATCCCATCAAATATTCAGAGAAAAAATGTTTCTGGAATTAAAAGGTTGACCCTAGGGTCGCCTGGATGGCTCAGTTGGCTACCTTCGGCTCAGGTCTTGATCCCAGCGCCTCTGGCTGCCTGCTGAGCATGGAGCCTGCTTCTCCCTCTCTCTCTGCCTGATGCTCTACCTACTTGTGCTCTCTCTCTCTCTCTCTTTCTGTCAAAATAAATTTTAAAAATAAAAATAAAATAGGTTGACCCTAAATTTCACCTGGAAGAGTAAATGACTAAGAAAATTGACTTTTTAAAAAAAGAATAAGAAAGAATAACTTTCCCTACTACATAATCAAAATATATTACAAAGTTATACGAATTAAACAAAGATCTATTGGTGTATAAATAGAAAGATAGTTTAGTCGAACAGAAGAGCCAATCCAGTGACAGATCCATTTTTTTTTTAAGATTTTATTTACTTATTTGACCAAGAGAGAAAAAGAGAGTGAGCATAAGCAGGGGGAGCGACAGGTAGAGGGAGAAGCAGGCTCCCCACTGAACAAGGAGCTGAATTCCAGGGGCTCGATCCCAGGATCCTGAGATCATGACTCGAGCCAAAGGCAGACGTTTAACCGACTGAGTCACCCAGGAGTCCCCCAGACCCATGTTTTTAGGAGAACATTAGTGTAAATCAATGACAGCATTTCAAATTAATTGTGGTAGAAAAGGAGAAAAAAATCAAGTGAGAGCCCTACCTCACACTTATTTCAAAATAAGTTCCAACTGAATGAATCATCATAACATTTTAAAAATTATAACAAACATGAGGAAAATATAATGAACTTTTTTTCACTTTTAAAATCCAATCTGATGCAGTTATTTTATTATTATTATTATTATTTGCCCCAGGGGTACAGGTCTGTGAATCATCAGGCTTACACCTTTCACAGCACTCACCAAAGCACAAACCCTCCCCAATGTCCATAAGCCAGTCACCCTATCCCTTCCCCCACCCCCCCAGCAACCCTCAGTTTGTTTCATGAGATTAAGAGTCTCTTATGCTTTGTCTCCTTCCCGATAATATAATGAACTTTTAAGGCAGCAAAGTTATTCCTAATAAGACAGAAAACCCCAAAGCCATAAGGGAAACAACGGACTTTTAGGGAAACTAAACTTTTCTGCACAAAAAAAGGGCACATAAACTAAGTTAAAGGAAGTGACAGACTGGAAGAAAGTCTTTGCAACATGGAACAGAAAGGGGGGAATTGCTTTAATATTAAAGACTAAAAAGCTCCTTCAAATCAACAATAAAAAGACAAACAGTCCTGGGCGCCTGGGTGGCTCAGTGGGTTAAAGCCGCTGCCTTTGGCTCAGGTCATGATCCCAGGGTCCTGGGATCGAGGCCCACGTCGGGCTCTCTGCTCAGCAGGGAGCCTGCTTCCTTCTCTCTCCTCTCTCTCTGCCTGCCTCTCTGCCTACTTGTAATCTCTCTCTCTGTGTCAAATGAATAAATAAAATCTTTAAAAAAAAAAAAGACAAACAGTCCAATATAATTAGGTAAATGAATAAAAAATGAGCAAAAGAAAAAAGGGATCAAAAATGTGAAAAAATACTGACCTTGTTAGTGATTTCCCATCAGATTATAGAAAACTGAACAATTGATATTATGCAGTTTCGACAAGGAAATGGGGAAACCAGCATTTTCATCACTGTCATCTGACTATAAACAACCACATTTTGTAGGTCAATTCAGCAACATCCATCAAGATGTTATGGATTCTGATAACTAATCATATATAACCTTTGATGAAGCAATATTACTCTGACAATCTATCCTGCAAAAATACCTACACATCTGGACACATATATTTGTGAATATTATGAATAAGAGCAAAAAAAATTTAAAACCTAAATAGTCATCCATAAGGGGAATGAGTAAATACATTTTAACAGTTCTATATGAACTCTGAAACAGGATGTGGCAGTTAACAAGAATGAGGTTTTTCTATATGTACCCTTAGAGGAATTCTTCAAAATATGAAGCTTTAATAAGAAGCTACAAGATAGAATACGTGGACTATACAGAATAATTTCATTCACTGCACTTGTAAAACCCATATCTCTGTGTGAGCATGAAAGTGGATAGAAAAAAAGTCCAGAAAGATATATCATGACCTGTTAATAGAGGGTAGAGGAATTTCTAAAAGAAGGAATAATGAAAGGGAATATTTTTCAGTTACACTATATTCTTTTGTGCCATTTAAAAAAAAAATTATAACAAGCATGTATATCTTTTCTCATTAAAAACTTTTATGGAAAAAATAGGCATTACCACTATGTAGTATTTTTATTAACATAGCTCCTACCTTATGCAGAATTCCTTGGTCATATAACAAACCAGCAGTTACAAAGTCTCAAAGTCTAGAGTTTTCTTTTGTTACATGTTCATTTCTTTTCTTCTTCACTTTTGTATAGATAGCTCTAGTTTTTATAAGGTTAAGCTAATGCAGAGCACTGAAAATTTTTTAAGAGAATCTTTCTGTATCCCTTCTAAATACACGCAAAGCCAACTTTTAAAACTGTCTTTTGATAGAGGCCTAATCTCAAAGTCCATCTTTTTTCCTAGAGGAAACAAGAGCTCCAAGGCCTGCCCCTGCCAAATGACATTGACACAGTGTCAGCGTCATTTGCCCTGGGCTCCACGTCAACCGTGAATCACATAATACTGTCCCCTCTGCATCAGTGAGAACACGATTTAAATTTGATGTCCCCTTGACATCGCAAGCTTCTTGCTCTGTAAGGGAACAGGCATGTTTAAACTCAGTTACCAAGCCTCTGAGACCACTTTTTTTTACTACTTGCAGTGTGATCTAGGGGAAAACTGCTTCACTTTTCCAGGCCTTGCTATTTATCTCATCATTGAGATGTTACTGGCTGGGACACCTGGGTGGCTCAGTTGGCTCAGCATCCACCTTTGGCTCAGGTCATGATCCCAAGGTCCTGGCACTGAGTCTGGCTTCAGGCTCCTTGGCTCCTTGCTCAGCAGGGAGACTGTTTCTCCCTCTACCTGTCACTCTCCCTGCTTGTGTGCACTCTGACAAAATCTTTAAAACAAAAAAATGAAATGATACCAATGTAGACCTCACAGAGCTTGGACCCAAAATTAGTGTATTTGATTCCAGAACTCTTCATTGCTACACTAGACAGAGCCCTGCCTCCTGGGGTAATCACATATTTCACATTTTATCATCATGATGACAATAATAATCACTATGAGGACTGTAATTGTTATGAATTATCTTTTTAATTTTTTTCAAAATTAAAGGAAAAAGCAAAACTTGTAAAAATAAAATTTGCATATGGATAACAAAACTGCCCAAAGAAATCCAGGGTACAAATAAATTAACAGATTGCTGTTAACAAGATTTTTAATTAGCACCCAGGAAAAAAAAGAGAGAGAGAGAGAACCTGAATAAAGCTCATTACTCTTTCTGGACTCTTTATGAGAAGGGTGGGATTTTTAAAAAGTCCAATGCAAATTTTTCTAATTGCTCTTTACCTTGACTCTCTTTGCTGGCTTTCCCAGCTAAGGCCCAGAAGAAAAGTCCTCGGAGGGAGGACAAACACATACCTGTATTATTAAACAACTCTGGTTTGTAGGATATTTAAGGAAAAGCATAGATTAAGAAAAGATAGAAGAAAAGCAAAATGTGGGGATATAGCATTTGCTTAATCATGTAGAAGTCTAAACGTTAATTAAAATTGACATTAATTAAGAAATATAATCCCACTTGCTTCATGAGAGCTGTTGGCTTGCTAGAAGAAAAACACAAGCACTCACATGATATCACCCATTCTATTCCAGTCCTTCTAGGGGCCTTCTGGAAGTCTCTGGTCAGCTTCTCTTAGAATTCCTTCGGGAATTCTGCCCAAGGAATGGATTCACTGCAAATCCTTACTTTACAAATAAGTATTTAAGAACAGCTCTGCTGATAGATGTTCTACTTGTTTCTTTGACTTCCAAATCTATTCAGAGGTTTTCACTAAATCCCTCTTATTCCAAGATGAAAAGGAAAAGCCCCACATTTATTGAGAGTTTACTAAGTGCCACCCCAGGCTATTCACATGAGTTACATCAGAACACTCAATTTATCTCCTGCCTATTTTCATTCAAATCCCAACAGAAAACATCTTACAGGGCAGACCTTAAAACAACAATAATACATTATCTTTTTTTTTCTTTACAAGATTTTATTTATTTATTTGAGAAAGAGAGACAACAAGCCAGGGGTGGGGGAGGCAGAGGGACAAGCAGATTCCCCACTGAATGCAGAGCCCCATGAGGGGCTCCATCCCATGACCCTGAGATCAGGACCTGAGCCAAAGTCAGATGCTTAACCGGTGGAGCCCACCCAGGCACCCCAATAATATATTATCTTAACAACTCTTCAGATATGAATTTTTATCCACCTCTCACAAAGGAGGAAACTCAGGCTCAGGAATCCTGAGTCAACATGTAAGGTCACAAGAGAGCTGCCACCTGTTTGAACCTGAAATTGAACTCTTGTCCTCAAATCCTGCAGTCCCACTACCCACAGCTGTCTCACCCCAGGAATGGTAAATTCTCTAAAGACAAGTATTAATTTTAGAAACAGCCAAAAGCACTGTGAATAAACCTATATTTTGGAAGTTAATTAAATACTGAAATGTTTACTGTACCTAGAAGGCGTTAGTATTATTAAAGTGAGTGATCAAAGTCAGTGATACAGTTTATAGCAATAAAAATCATCATCATAAAGTACAATTATAAAGTAAGAAGACAGAGTTTCTCATGTGGCTTGTGAAGTCCATCCCGAAGAGAAATGTTTCCCCAACTGATGTGAAGATTGGTATTGGTCTGCGGGCTAGTCTGATTAAGTGATCATTTCAAAGGATAATTGCTTGTTCCTATGAGTGCTGATATGATGACAACAGAAATCAATATTCTTAACTTCATATTGTATTGTTTATGCATAGCCATACACTCTAATAATTATATTGTGACATATAATATACACAGTATATAAACGATATACTATGTAACATGTATATATGTAATATTCAATGTATCATATATATTTATATATATGACCATACATTGACAAAAACCACATTTTATTTATTTTTTTAAGATTTATTTATTTATTTATTTGGCAGAGAGAGACAGCAAGAGAGGGAACACAAGCAGGAGGAGTGGGAGAGGGAAAAGTCGGCTTCCCACAAAGCAGGGAGCCCGATGTGGGGCTCGATCACAGGACCCTGGGATCGTGACCTGAGCCGAAGGCAGACGCTTAACAACTGAGCCACCCAGGTGCCCCAAAAACTACATTTTAATATGCTTCATGAAACAGTCCTGAGATTCATCAAGGCTTAATGCTAAGTTCTTAAATAAGAATTAAGTGAAAAGATATGGAAAAAACAGTATCAGTAGATGTTTGCCTATATTGTGTCAATTTTTTACTGTTTTCCCCCATTAAACTGAATGAATCTTTTGATTGTATCAGTAAAAAGAAGATAAAATGAAAATCAAATTCTTTTCAAAAAGTACTGACAATGTCTAAAATATAACAATTCTTTGCTTATTATGGGATACTCTTAGAACATCACAATTATAATAATACAGATTTTGTAAATTCGAAAGTTACAGATTTGTTTGCATCTGATGAAAAGAATATAAAACAAATGTAGGGAAAATCACTACCTGTTTTAGTCAATTAATGGACACTATATAGTTTAAACTCACTCGAAATACTTAGGACAGTACAGTGGAAAAAAACAAAGACCCAGCCAGAAAAAGCGTTAGTGTGAGAAAATGAAATGTTAAGAACATGATAAAGTATTTTGATCAAGAAGCAAAAACTTTCTTATCTACACAATCGGGAGGAAGTGTCTATTACTTACTAATTGCTATTTTTTCTTCTCTACCTCTTACAGGAACAATTTGCCCCTTCTGCTGCAATTATTGCTGTGGTTGAACCAAACATATAAGACTGGAAAAGGACAAAAAAAAGTTCAAAGTCAGTGTTCTCTCCTCAGCAGAAAGGGAAATCAGCCAACATCCCCCTTGAAACCTTCTCCTTTTCAGCCCCTAAGAAAAGAAGCTGGTGGATGGATAACCGACTTCCTCAATTGTCTTAAATTATGAAATATCTCGGGGCGTCTGGGTGGCTCAGTCGTTAAGCGTCTGCCTTCTGCTCAGGCCCTGATCTCAGGGTGCTGGGATCAAGCCCCACATCCGGCTCCCTGCACAGCGGGAAGCCTGCTTCTCCTTCTCCCATTCCCCCTGTATCCCCTCTCTCGCTGTCTCTCTCTCTCTCTCTGTGTCAAATAAATAAATAAAATCGTTTTTTAAAAATTAATTAATTAAAAAAAAAGAAATATCTCAAAGTTCTTCACTCTTCTCACTATAAACGATATTTAATGGGGCTATGCTAAAAATTTGTAATTACTAGTTCTTTACCAGGAGGCAGATAACACAATTATAAGGAAGAGTTTAATATATTGCCACTCTGTGACCCAAACTAGCCTTCTGCTTAGAGATTACAGAGATAGATCATAAAGAATCTTGGAAGTCGGGCATGGGGGGATTAGATCCCAGGCAACTGGAAGTCGGTCTTTGATCAGGGGAGTTACAGGGGGGATGTCCGTGGCATAGAATGCTCTGGAGCAGGGAGAGGCTACCTCAGAGGTGATTCAGACAGAGAGCATCAAGAACCTTGATTTCGATTTGGCACTGAGAAGGCGGAAAATACCAGAGATGTTTCGAGAAAAAAAACCAACATGACTTGACGGATGATCCATGGAGTGTTCTGGGCTATAGTAAATCGTAAATCATACAGAGAGATTTCCAGTCTTCTCCTTGCTACTGTATTATTTTTATATTTTGCAAAGTCAAATCAGTGGGAATTTGAGAGGGAAAAAAGGAAACATGAGGGATCATGTGTCCAAGAAAGAAAGATGGTGGAGGTGGAAAGAGGTTTACAGGCAGCCCCAACAGGCAAAAGCTTGAAGCTTTAATTTGTTAGGTAGTTTTTTGGTTTAGTTTTTATTTCTAATTGGTAGTGGAGTGTTTAGCCATACTGAAACCTAACAAGGTCTTATATTTGGTTCTGTTCTTAGCCTGGAAAAAGAGGGAGAGGAAAGTCCAAAATGTTTCTAGGAAACCTAAAAAATTCTTTCAGAAGGTGATGCTAATTCGGGTGGGAAAATGATAACCTCAGTTCGAGGCAGTGGTAAGAAATATACACATAGCAATGCCCAGATCAGTGAGCAGCAGAGAATACAGATCTGGGATTTGGGCTGGCAGTCAGGACAAGAAATGCTGACTGTGGTGTTGTTGGCATAGAAGCAGTATTCAAAGTAATGAGAATAAAACTGAAAATCACTTAGAAACATGCCATGACTCCCTTACTATTGAACATCAGAGTGGCATAGGAGTGGAAGACAGGCTACACCAGGGCAGAGACAGGACAGGGCAGCGAGAAAGTCGACCTGTCCCAGCAGACTGCAAGATACTGGCTGCTCTGGGCAGCTACAGCTAGGACTTCAAGCAAATTACTTAACTCTCTTATAATTGGGGATTAACTTAATTGCTATTTGAATGTACTGTAGGTATTAAATGAAAAAAATACATGAAGTATTGCTTTAAATTTAAAAACTAACAAGTATATACACCTACCACCAAAATGTAAACCCAATTCCAACTGTAGCCTTAGTGGAAGAATGCCCCATTGTCATCACCCCTACATGTACTGCTGAGATCCTCTTCCTTCACAGGCATGCTTACAGTCTTCTAATAGTGGCACTGGGAAGGTCTGCACCTCCTCATCCCTAATCTCACCTCCTGGCCACATCTCACATCTGAATTTCCTTCCCAAGTGTAACTTCCTCTCTATAGTTCTACACACTCTTGACCTACATTCCAAGTGACTTCACTCCGCCCGAGGCAGCACTCACGCTTTTGTCCCCAGGAAAGGTAGAGGTAAGTTCTGGGTGCAACCTAACCACATTTTTATTCAACTACAGGAAATCTAATTTGTGGTGACTGTATTCTGGATAAAGTTACTGAGTATGTATCCAGGTTCAAGAATCTGGTCAGATTCTACGCACACGTGTGTGTGTGTGTGTGTGTGTGTGTGTGTGTGTGTGTGTGTGTTTAAATGCTTAATTCTCATTTTATAGATGTGGCCCTAGATACTTCTCTCACAATGCATAAATACATTTTCATATCCTTTGGTTAATTTTTAGTGTCTCTTGGTCATTTTTATAGTCTCCAAGAACTGGAAACATCCCACAAAATTCTTCTCTCAAAGGCAGCATGGTAGCCAGGGAAACAGTGCCACAGGCTTTGGAACCACCATGAGCAGGATTCAGAACCCAGCCCAGACCACTCCTGAGCCGCAGAACTTGAGCCTGTTACGCAACACCTGGAGGGCTTGGTTTGGGAACACAAGGGAAGTAATGGTTTCTCCCGGTGGGGATTCAGTGAGGCATAGTAGGCAAAGCACTATCACCCAGTGACTGGTACAGACACTTAATAACTATGTGTAAAGCAAAGGAATGTCAGTGTCCTTCTCGATCAGCCCATTAGAAAGCCTAACAGAGAGCTGAATGCACTGAAAGATCCCTCAAATTGGGGCAGACCTAACTGAGGTCTGGTTTAGCAGTAACTTCGTAAAAACTTGTCGATTTATCAACAAGTGATTTCTAAAGGTTAACATAACCTTTTTTTTTAAATTACATTATCATTTGGAATAAAAAGACATGTTTGATATAATTTTATACTTTAATTTCAAGAAACATACTTCAATTATCTCATTCTAGCCAGGAAGTTAATCTGGTATTAAATATCAGAAAGTATGTATGACCTCCAAGTAATAATGAAAAATTACCCTTTGCATGGTTCCTATGCTATCACCCCCAAAAGTCAACTTTTTTCTGTATGAATTTTGTATTCTCACTTCTGCTCGGCCAATGAATTAGGTAATTCTGTAAGACTAGGAACCTGATCCTTTTTTTTTTAAAAGATTTTATTTATTTATTTGACAGAGAGAGAGTACAAGTAGGCAGAGAGGCAGGCAGAGGGAGAGGGGGAAGCAGGTTCCCCGCTGAGCAGAGAGCCCGATGCAGGGCTTGATCCCAGGACCCTGAGATCAGGACCTGAGCAGAAGGCAGAGGCTTAACACACTGAGCCACCCAGGCGCCCCTGAACCTGATCCTTTTAAATGTAAAATGAAATTGCTCATCTTTATTTACTCGCCTGTTTTCTCTGGAAAAAAAAAGATGGGAAGGGAATTATCTCCCTTCCCTAACTCAGTTCTTTTAAGAGCTGATATGGAAAGTTTTCGGCCTGTCCCTGGAGGTTAAATATTACAAAGTCTAGGAAATGCTACTGTGGAAAAGCTTTGATTGAGAATTCCTGGAGAAAACTTTTTCTTTAAAATTTATTTTTTCCTGCTTTTTGTTTACCCTTTTTAAACTAGAATGTATTCCACCCTTTGGTAACCCTTTCAAATATAATAACTTTTGCTAATTCAATTGATATGCCTGAAGAGCAGTGACTAAAATTAGACTCATGCTTATAGTGGTTTTGTAGCAATCACCTATGTATCTGGAGGGCATCCAACATTCCAGAAACTTCATTCCTATTGTACAGGTGTTAGTCCTTGAGTCTCCAGATCAGATAAACAGTGACTCTGATGTTTCCTAACTATGAAAGAATTTTTCCATTTGAATGCTATAGCGTATTTAATAAGGAATACTAAAGCGAAGTCTAGAGTTAAAGAAAATTTCAGTATATGGTACCAATTAAAAAATTAATAAAGTTCCTACTATATACAAAATATGAGATCCCACTCTTTGTTACAATCATTGGAGACCTTATTAGATTCCTAAAATCAGATAGCCCTCAATGGACAAGCTAACACACTAGTTGTATTTTACTCTTCAAACTTTGCTAAGCACCAATTTCCAAGTATCCAAATGTAAAATGGGGATCATGGCATGAGTCCATGGGGTTTGTAGTAAGAGTGAAACACAGCCCTAGCACAGGTTCACACAGTGCAGTGCCAGGCACATGGTTAAGTTCTCTTCCCTTTCTCATTATGTTTATACATATCTGTAATGAAAGCATACAGGATTAACTAAAAGGGCACATTATGAGAGCAGAGCCATTTCAATCTATACTTTTGTGCAGATATTGACTGTATAGGTGCAATACAACTTAGATGTAGGTTGAGAACGTGAATGGCTGGTAATTTTAAGAATTGTAGTGGATACTATTATTCAGTTAAGACTTTATATGAGAAATTAACACTGATATTCTGATTAAATATCAGTGGGATTTATCAACCTCAAAAGGGAACTCGTGATTGTTCTTAAGTCTAACTGTGCCCCCAAATCTCAATCCTATCTTTCCCAATCCTCATTCCACAACTTCTGGAATTCAATTAAACTCCAAAGCTCCCTCGCTCTTAGCCTATGATTTCAAGGACAAACAGAAACCATCGGAAAGGAACGCTCTCATTCTGTCTCCCGTACATCTATAGCCATCCTTTATAGGAAAGCAACAGAGTCTCTCAAAAGCCAGTTTCTCAGCATGCGTCCTATATTTCCATCCCCTCCTAGATTCTTAGGGACCTCATCCCACTCATTACTCCTTTTCTCGCTTGTATCTATAGCATTTCCTTTCTACTGGATTAATTTCTGGAGCAGTCAACTCTGCTCTAATATCTTCCATTCAAAGCCCCCAACCCCCAACAAAAAAGTGTTATTCCAGCCCTCTCTAGTTACTACCTGTGTTTCCACACACTTTACCCAGTCAAGCTTCATAGAGAAAGGGTCATTTATGCTGCCATCTTCTTCCTTACTCCTTCATACTAAACCTGGATTCCACTCTCAACATACTGTAAAAACTGCTCTCAAGTCTGTAACTAGTAACTTTTATATTCTGTGTACAGAATGCTGTTCTAAAACCAGCAAAATACAATGGAAACTTTTCGGTCTTCATTTATTTGACTTCTCAACAGCATTTTACAAAACTAACCACTTCTCTTTGAAACACAATTTCCACTGATTTTCTTGATACCACATTTTCCTAGTTTTCCGTCTACTCTTTGGGGGTTCCTTCTCAGTCTTCTTTACCAGCCAGACTCTTTTTCTACCCAATCTCTTTTTTTATTCATTTTTTAAATTTTATTATTTTATGTTATTTTATTCTATTTTTTCAGCTCTTTTGAGGTAGAATTGACAAATCCCTACCTAGCCCTGTAAAGCAGAAGACACTCAGGGTATGACTGTAGATTCTCTTGTCTTTTGCATGTTCTTGGCTTCAGAAAATATTTATGTATGGAATGGTCACAAATCTATATATATTTATCTTCCAAACCAGTCTTTGAGCTCTAGACTCTTCTATCTACACATTTAACTTTTCCACTAGGATGTTTTATAGGCATGTCAAAATATGTCCAAACTAATCTCTCCAACTTCCTCCCAAACCCATTTGAACCCTTCTTCCCACCTCAGGCCCTTTGCTATTTCCTCCATCTGAACACAACTCTCAACCTCTGTACTCGACTAATGCCTACTTCCTCTTAAATTTCTACTTAAATGTCACTGCTTTAAAAGGGCCTTCTTTTAAAAAAAAAATTTAAAGGGCCTTCTTTAACCCTCCTAACTTAATTAGACTATCTTACAGCCCCCTGCATTTTCCTTCAGAGTCCACATGGCCACTTACAATTACATATGCATTTGTGCTCTTTGTGTTCAATTCTGCCATCTCCCTTACTTTGCTCTAGTTCCCCCCCTCTTCACACTTACATGCTTCTAACATTCCATGTAAATTGCTTTTTATACTTAGTAATTTTTGTTTTTCTCTCCATTCTAGAATGTAAGTTCCATAAAGATTTCTTGTGTCTTTTGTTCATCGATATGTTCCAAATGCCCAGCACATGATAGGAATTCAATAAATATCTGTTGAATGAATGAGGGGCTATGTCTGTTTTAGTATACCCTATATTCCAAACGAATCAATTTCTGTGGAATTGAAGTTCTGATAATATAAAGTCTAGGATGAAAAATGGAGCACAAGACCATAAACACAGTAGAATCTCATATTCTGTGAGTGATGAATGAATGCTAAATTGAATGCTTTCAGATGAAAAGGGCATATTTATTTTGGAATCTAGAACAGGGGCCCTCGTCTTTTTTCTTGCTTTTTGTTTCTTTTAGCACACAGTCCATCGTGTCTTTTGTTCTCTTTTTCCACATTCTAAAAAGTTTTAAGAGAGAATATGAAGTGGAAGCTACATGAGAGGAAAGACCTGCCTATGTACTTGTAGTGTCAGCTGATGTGTAGCCCTCTTCCTGGTACTTAACAGGAGGAATACATAAATAAAATCAGGAACGAACGAAGGGACCTACCCAGTGGTATGTGCCATCAGGTGAGGGTTACCCCGTGCAGTAGTGGAAGAACTGGGACCCTGGCATCCTCAAGGGGGTGAGCTCCCTTCCTACCTCTACCATCTGACAAAATCTGGCGACTTCCCTGGACCTGGTTTTTCATCTGGTAAGAGGATGAAACGAGATGAAACTACTAAAATATAAGTTCCCTGAGGCTAGAAACTGCCATCTGTCTTGCTCCCTGGTGTAAAAACAAGGCTTACTTTGATCAGTATGTATAGCACACAGTAGGCCCTCAGGAATTGTGTAAATCTCTCTAAAAATTCCTTCCAGTGCTAAGATCCTAAGGAAAAAATGACTTTGAGGTATTATACATAAATAGTTCTTTTACTAGAGAGAATCACATACAGATTACCATCTTAGAAACCCCAGCGCATGGTGAAAAGAATACAAATAAAAAATAAATGCCTCTTTCCTCTTGGTGAGTTGGACACAAGCATGACCTGTCTTACATTTGCACAGTGAATTCTTGGGTTCTCAAACCATACTTGCATAAGTAATCATATTTATACATTTAGCCTTGTATTCAAAACCTTTAGCTCTGGGTGCGAGGGCACCAGACTCCTGCGGAACTACATACTCACACTGTACAGCTCGTACTGGTTCCAGTCTTGGCGGTCCTTCCCTGCCATTATGTAGTTGCCGGGGCAGAACGGCCTCTTCCCATTTCTCAGCCCCTTCCTTCCTCACCCCACTCTCTGCCTTCACCCATCTCCCCCACTCGCGGTTTTCCCCGGTTGGTCCGACGCTGGGAGAGGTGGCGAGAAATTGCCCCAGCGCTCCGTGCCCCCGGCAGCCGCAAACCGCCTCCCCCACCGGTTACTGGGCATCGCTGGCTTTCCAACCTACGCTCTAAAGGCGCTTTCGTTACCGAAAGGAAATCATGTTTGCTACGGTGAACTAGGGACAGCTCGTCGGGAGCGAGTCTTTGCGTCTACACTTGTTTTCTAGTCCCGCAGCTGCTGCGGGAAGTGATTGGTTCCCTCGCGCCCCCGGCGCTTGGGGTCCCCCCGCGCTCCGCCCGGACCCCGCCCCCTCGCGCAGCCATCTGCTTCGCTGTCTGTCTCGCTGTCTCTCGCTCAGCAGCATCTCTTTCCCTTCCACCACTCCCTGCACCGCCCCCCGCCGGCTCCGCCCCTTTCCCCTCCCCCGCCCAGTCCAGTGCTCCGAATCTTTCGTGGCCGTTGCCAGGGAGACCAGCCGATACCAGGCAAATAGGCATTCGAGAAGGAAAGGGGGGGGAAGCTACACGGCAGTCTGGTAACAAAGGAGCAATAAAAGCAGCCCCCAAATGGAGGGCTGGGGACGCGTCTGCGAGAAAACCCGAAAGCGAGCTAGCAATCACCCCAAGTTAAAACCAGGAGGGGGGATGCAGAGGAAGGGGCATGATTCACGTTGGGGGTGGGGGAAATCAACAGCCTTAAATGAGCTTTTGAGAATCGCCGGGATGGTGGTTTTGGATCAGCCCAGCTGGCTTTTCAAGTTGGAACTCCGCTAATACAAGGGATTCGCGTCCACCTCCGCGGCTGGGGTCTTGGGCCAGGCCAGCGGGCTCCCTTAAGGGTGATAATATGTTTGGCAGGATACACTTCTACGGAAACGTCTTTCCATCAGCTCTGGGGAATATGACTTCGTGATCGAATGATGCATCTGAAGGCAGTGGACAATGAGAAGACGAAGCTTCGTGTAACGATGTACAGCTTGGTGATTTGCAAAGCAATACTTGAACAAAGAGTTCCTGGCTTGAACCAACCATCTTTTTCACTCAAAGTGTGACCCATTTCCCTACAATAAGCAGAAAATAAAACTGCTTGAGAATTCAGAGCCAACACCAGGAGAAATGAACCATTCTCTCGACTGCTTCTCACTTCCATAAGCGAACGATTATTCATTTCAGGATTACTAAATGTAAACGAGAAAAGGGTCTGATGAGGAAACGAGTGAAAACTTTGGGAGCAAAAATGTAGGCGGTAGGAGAATGTTTATTAGGCTGTATCCTTGATTTTTTTTACCGCCTCCTCCCCTTCTTTAAATCAGTGCCTTGTCTTTCACACACAAATAGCGTCTGGTACTTCCGTGGCAAGGGGTACGATGGAGGTACTCTGTGTTCCCCTATAGAAGCTTTTTCTCTAACCCAAGCTAGACTTGGAGCGTTCAGAGGATCTTCTTGCTATTTCTCAACATGCAGTTTCTCCTTAGAACTGTGGTCGTCAATCCGGTTGTTTAGAATTTCATCGCTGCTGCCTCCCTCCCTTCCAGGAGCACACTCGCTTGCGTGCATACTTACACATGTTCGGAAAGAGTCCATCCGATCCTGGCAGTAGGCTGAAAAACGATTCGTATCTGCGCGAATTGCATCCTAACCGTATATATGGATTCATATACTCGAGGCTGTGTCTCGTTTCACCATAGAGGAAAATTGTCATTTCTTACAGTGATAAAATGCAAACTGTTATGATTTTTTTTGTAAATGGCCCTCACTTTATATTGTGGAGGGAAAAATCACTAATCGGGAGTAGTCGGGGGTGGGGGAATTCGATGAGCGTCGCAGGCCAATATCGAAATATTTTATTTCATGCCAGCGTGGGATAGGGTAAGGAGTGTGGCTTAGGCTCCTTGCCGCTTTTGCATTTTCCGCATCTGGCCTACAGACCTAATTCTAACTCGAGATGTCGTTTGATGAAATTCGATCTTCGCGGTTTAAATACCTTTCAATTTGGAGCGATTTAACATTTGCAACTGTTAAAAACAACAAATCCCGTGCAGTATCTGTGAAACCAATATGGAACACGGAGAAAGAAAACATGCTGCATACAAATCCCGACCATTGTCTTTAACACTCGCATACACACACACACAGACACATAAACACACAGGGAAGATGGGGGAGGGGAGCGAGTGCAGAGAGACAGACACGGATATAGACCGACAAGAGTCAAAACGAGTCAAGTTAACGCTTTCTCCGCCCCCATCCACAAGTACCCCCCTCCCGCGTTAATTAATTCTAAACAAAGCAAGCCAATCAAGTGATGCATTATTATTTTCAAGCAGAGGGAGGCGAGAGGCATGTATTTTTTAATTGATTTATTTATTTGGAGGACATTAATTCTCGGTCTGAGGCTGATTTTCAAACCATTTGCAAAGCGCGGCTCCATTGTTCGCCCGGCGCGCAGGCTCCGCCCCCTGCTTTGTGTGCGGCGCGCGGATTGGCCGGCGCGCGCGGGGGCCGCGTCAGCGCCCGCGAGCCCATTCATCTGTGCACTTGGGCGTTGGACCCCGCATCTTATTAGCAACCAGGGAGATTTCTCCATTTTCCTCTTGTCTACAGTGCGGCTACAAATCTGGGATTTTTTTATTACTTCTTTTTTTTTTAAACTACACTTGGGCTCCTTTTTTTGTGCTCGACTTTTCCTCCCTTTTTCCCTCCCTCCTGCGCTGCTGCTTTTTTATCTCTTCGACTTAAATTTTTTTATCCGGAGTGTATTTAATCGGTTCTGTTCTGTCCTCTTCACCACCCCCACTCCCCCCTCCCTCCGGTGTGTGTGCTGCTGCCGCCGCCGCCGCTGCTGCCGCCGCTCGCCCCGTCGTTACACCAACCGGAGGCTCTTTGTTCCCCCCTTGGATCTGTTGAGTTTCTTTGTTGAAGAAGCCAGCATGGGTGCCCAGTTCTCCAAGACCGCTGCGAAGGGAGAAGCAACCGCGGAGAGGCCCGGGGAGGCGGCTGTGGCCTCGTCGCCTTCCAAAGCGAACGGGCAGGTAAATTCTACCTGTGTTTCTGGTCATTTCTTTGGTGTCTTTCTCCAGTCCGACGCTTCGCCTCCCCTCCCGGTCGCGCCCGAGGCGCTTTCGGCGTAGAGAGGAGCGTGGCCAGATTCCAGTCTGAAAGTTGAATGGAAAGCGATAGCCTAAATTGTCAATTTCTCATAGGAGCGGGGGGGGGGTTACTTTCCTCCACCCCAGAGGAGTGTTTCCCGGAGAATCCTGGCACATTCTCGTGTAGACGCGAGGAAAGAAGTGATAAATCGTCTAAAATGGCGTGTTTGGAGCTTGACAGAACGTGACTAGCTAGGTGCTAACCCCCCCCCCCCGGNNNCCCCCCCCCCCGGTCAGGTTGCATTCGTGTTCGGTGGGCACAAAGGTGTCTGGGTGGCTCTCCTGTTTGTTGTCGACACGGGGTCGCTTTCAACATTTCCGAACTGGCGTGATGGGGGGGGCAGGATGGGGGAGAATGGGAATGGTGGTGGAGAAAGGCGAGGAGGGAAAGGCTGCCTTATTGTACGCTGAAGCGGCGGGCCCTGGGTTCTTGGAAAGGTAGCTGGCTGGTTGGAGCTGGGCAGAAACGTTTCAGTATCTTTCCGTGGGGCTTTCCCGCTGTTCTGAATCTTTGTCAGCTGTCCGTGGAATTACACACCCATCCGACTTTTAAATGGTATCCCTGGGGTGGGAAGACTCGGTGGGTCCTTGAAGAGAACCTGCCCAGATGGTCAAGAGGAGGCAGTTCGTGTCTTTCGGTCGAGATTGTTCGTGTGCGTGGCGGCTCCTGGACCACTGCGGGGGGCCACCCCAGAGCTGCCCGAACCCAGGCAGATGGCCATGGTTGGGTGGGCGCGAGAGGTCGGCCATGGGTGGCTGCTTCGCAAACACTGGGCACCCACCACGCCTCTTTTCCTAGAGTAGAGGCCGTGTAGCTTCGCCTACTCTAACCTACTGGGGAAAGGCGAGCTCTGCCAAGAGGCTCTGAACCCGTTAAAAATGCAAAATGAGCCGCCGTGGCGCGCCCCGGCTTCACAGAATCGCAGGCGAAGGTGGGCGTGGAAGCCGAGGCGAGACCTCAGAAATAATGGGTTTCCCCCTGCCTTGTTGGTTTTGCTCGGACCAGGACGCCGGGAAGCCACCTGAGCTTTGTTTGTGGACTCTCGGCAGCGCGATCCGGGCTCGGGGGCGCCTCGGCCGGCGGGCAGGGCCGGGCTGGGCAGGGCGGGGTGGCC